>PISX010005702.1:0-104906 GCA_004024625.1 Mellivora capensis | reverse complement strand
ACTCTTAATCTCACAAAACAAACTGAGGGTTGCTGGGGGGAGGGGGTCGGGAAAGGTGGGTGGGGTAATGGACATTGGGGAGGGTATGTGCTATGGTTAGTGCTGTGAAGTGTGTAAACCTGGCGATTCACAGACATGTACCCCTGGGGATAAAAATTTGTTTATAAAAAATAAAAATTAAAAAAAAATAAAATAAAATAAAATAAAATAAAAATTAAAAAAGTAAACTGAAAAAAAAAGGTAAATCTAAATGACCATTGGATGTTATAAGCCACAATAATAATGTGTTTGAGGGTTAATAAGATGATAGCTTTAAAATACATTAAGAAAACAAAATAAGATCATGTAGGGGCTAAATAAAGTTAAAGTATTTTTTAAAGATTTTATTTATTTATTTGACAGAGAGATAGAGAGCACAAGTAGGTAGAGCAGCACACAGAGGGAGAGAGAGAGGCAGGCTCTCTGCTGAGCAGGAAGCCCGATGTGGGACTCCATCCCAGAACCCTGGGATCATGACCTGAGCCAAAGGCAGCCACTTAACCGACTGAGCCACCCAGGGACACCAAAGTATTTTAAGATTAATGTAAAAAGTAAATGTATTTAATAAAATTTTATGCGTTTATAAGTTAAAGTACTTATGTTGTAACTCTAGAGCAACAGCTAAGTGAATAGAAATAAAGTAAATAATATTACAACTTGTAGAAGAAAGCCCAAATGAGGCACTATAGACAGAAAAATAAAATAGACATAGATAGGACAAATTCTTTTTAAATAATAAAATAGGTAAAAAGCTAAATTATCAGTAAATATCCTGAATAAAGGATAAAGATGGCCTGAGACATTCTAATTATATGCTATTTACTAGGGATATGTCTAAAATACAAAAACACAGAAAGTTTAAAAGTAAAAAAAATTAAAACATATACACATATAAATACTACAATTCCTCCCCACAAAAAAGACTTATATAACAAATTAATATTACAAAGGATGTATTTCAAGATAAAAAAATTACTAGAGATTAAGATAATAATATATCAGTAACATTGCTTTTTCAAATTGGTATGAAATATTTAATATCATATCAAAATTTATGAATCAAAAATTAATATAGAAAAAAATAAATTTATGATCATAGCAGGAGCTTTTAAAAACACTTAGTTATTTTTTCAACAAATAGACAAGGGTTTAGCATAGAAATAGAAAATTTGAATAGCATAATTAACACATTTGTTCTAATGGCATATGTAGAAGACAATACTCAACATCTGCTGAATATATATTATTTTTAAAGACACAGAAAAGTTTATGAAATTTATTACTGACCCGTCAGTTTTCAAAGAACTGAAATCATACAGTGTGTATCTGACCACATTTCATTTTAACTATAAATGAAAATGAGGGAGAGAACTAGAAAATCCTCTTACATTTGGAAATTTTTTAAATGTTTCTAAAGCAATGATATTGTTTAAGGGAAATCAGTACAAATTGGAAAATATTTTGAACTAAATGATAATAAAAATACTAAATAGGATGTAGTAAAGAAAGCAATACAGGAGAAAGATGTATATATTAAGTATAAATATTAATAAAGAAAACAGGCTGATAATGAGCTATGCATACATCTGAAGAAATTAAAAACCAAAATGAAGCCAAAGAAAGAAGCAAGCAAGAGTAGAATGATAAGTAGAAATCTATGAGATTAAAAATAAATATATGAGAATCAACAAAGCCAAAATTGATTTTCTGAAAATAATTTTTAAGATTACAAACCATGATGAAAATGATCAAGAAACTAAGAGAGAAGGTGCTATTGACCAATTATCAGGAATGAAAAAGTGAGTATAATTACAGATGCCTCAAAGATACTTAAAAGATAATAAATTTGATTTAACAAACAACTTTATGACAAAATTGATAAATTATCAGATTAAAATTAGAACTCATCAAAAGAGATTCAAGAAGATATAGATATGAAATCATTCGAGAAGGCACAATTAGTTTTGTTTCTATACATCAACAATGAACCAACTGTAAAAGAAATAAAGAAAACAATCCCATTTGTAAATAACATCAAAAACAATAAAATACTTAGGAATAAACTTAACCAAGCAGGTGAAGATCTGCAGACTGAAAATTATGACATTGATAAAAGAAATTGAAGAAAACACAAATAAATGGAAAGACATCCCATGTTTATGGATTGGAAGAATTAATATTAAGATTTCTATACTACCCAAGAGCACCTATAGATTCAATACAATCCCTATCAAATTCCCAATGATATTTTTTTACAGAAATAGAAAAATATCCTAAAATTCATGTGGAACTACAAAACAGCCTGAATAGACAAAGCAACCTGAGAAAAAAGAAAAAAACTGGAGATACCACATTTTCTGATTTCAAACTATATAATAAGGGTATACTAATAAAAACAGTATGGTACTTGATATAAAAGCAGACACATAGATCAATCCAACAGAATCACAAGCCCAGAAATAAGCTCATACATATATAGTCAACTAATATTGGAAAGAAGGAAGCCAAGCCTACTCAATGGGGAGAGGATTATGTCTTGAATAAATGGTATCAAGAAAACTGGACAGTCACGTGCGAAAGAATGGAATTGGACTCCTATCTTACACCACTCACAATAATGAACTCAAAATGGATTAAAGACATGATGATCACGGGGTGTTATAAGTAAGTGTTGAATCACTAAACTGTACACCTGAAACTAATATTACATTGTATGTTACCTAACTGGAATTTAAATGGAAACTTAAAAAAATAAACATAAGTATAGATGCATATTGGGAAAAAATAATAGACTTAAATGTAAGACCTGAAACAATAAAACTCCTAGAAGAAAACCAGAGGAAAATTTCCTTGGCATTGGTCTTGGTAATAAGTTTTTTTATGATAGGACAGAAAAACACAAGCAACAAAAGCAAAAATAAACAAATGGGACTACGTGAAACTAAAAAGCTTTCGCAAAGCAAAGGAAACCATCAACTAGATGAAAAGGCAACTTACCAAATGTGAGAAAATATTTGCAAATCCTACATCTGATAAAGGTTAATATGCAAAATGTATAAGAAGCTCATACAACTCAATAGCAAGAAAACAAATAATTAATTTTAAAAAGGGCAGAGAATCTGAATAGGTATTTTTCTTTCCAAACAAGACATACAAATGACCAATAGGTACCTGAAAAGGTGGTCAGCATCACTAATCATCAAGGAAATGCAAGTCAAGACCACAACGAGGTATCACCTCATACCTGTTAGAATGGGCTATTACCAAAAAGGTAAGAGATAACAAGTGTAGGCAAGGATATGGAGAAAAGAGAACCCTTGGACACTGTTGTAGGAATATTATATATCTACTCTGGGAAACATTATGGAGGAGTTTCAAAAAATTAAAAATAGAGCTACAACATGATCCAGCAATCCCTAGATTCAAAGACAATGACACAGGATGGTGTATATATTCCAATGTATGGGTATATCTGGGTATATATTCAAAGGTAATGAAAACAGGGTAGCAAAGAGATATGTACACCCACATGTTCATTGCAGCACTGTTCATAATAGCCACCTTATGGAAATAATCTAAGTGTCCACTAATGGATAAATAGGAAAAGAAAATATGGTGTACACACACACACACACACACACACACACACACAGGAATAGTATTCAGCCATAAAAAGAAGGAAATTCTGTTGTTTGTGACCATATGAATGGACCTTGAGGGTATCATGCCAAGTGAAATAAGTTAGATAGAGAAAGACAAATACTATATGATCTTGCTTTAAAAAGCTGGACTAGTAAGGGTGCCAGGGTGTCTCAGTCAATCAAGCATCTGCCTTCAGCTCAGATCGTGATCCCAGGGTCCTAAGATGAAGTCTGGCATTAGGCTCCCTGTTCAGTGGGAAGTCTGCTTCTCCCTCTGCCCCTGCTCCCTGTTCATGTGCTCTCTCACTCTCTCTCTCTCAAAAATAAATAAATAAAGTCTTAAAATAAAATAAAAAGTTGAACTCATAAAAATAGAGTAGAATGGTGGTTGCCAGGGGCTTGGGGTGGGGGGAGATTAGGGAGATGCTGCTCAAAGGGCACAAACTTCCAGTTACAAGATGAATGGAGTCTGAGGCTCTAATGTACAGCAGGGAGAATTTAATTAACAATACTGTCATATATACTTCAAAATGCTGAGAGTAGATCTTTAATGCTCTCATCACACACAAAAAAACAATAGTAACTATTTGAGATGATGTATATGTTAACTACCCTTATTGTGGTAATCACTCTATAGCACACATGTATCGAATCATCATGTTGTACACTGTAAACTTACACAATGTTATGCACAGATATATCTCAGTAAAGCTGGGGGGGAAAGAAGATGGACATCCTGAGTAGGATTTAACTATAACTATTAAATAAATTGGCCTTATAGTCAAAATTATCTACCCAAGAAGAGGTTAGGACCAAATAGCTTCAAAGTTGAGTTCTCCCAAAAACTTAAAGAAATAGTCCAATCTTATATAAACTCTAAGAAAAAAATTAAGAGAGAACACTTCCCAACTCATTTTATGATGTCAGCAAAACCTTGATACCAGAATCTAAAAGAATAATGTAAAAAATATATAGACTAATTTCATTCACAAGAACATACGCAAAACTCCTAAACAAAATATTTGCAAACCAAATCCAGCAATATGCAAAAATATAATCCATCAAACCAAGAAGCAGAAACAGTATTTAATAAAACTTAGGATCATTTCATGATAAAAGTTCTTAGCAATCTATAAATAAAAGGGTGTTTTGTTAATCCACTGAGAGTATCTACAAAAATATCTACCGTAGGGTGGGTGGCTCAGTAAGTTCAGTGTCTGCCTTTGGTTCAGGTCATGATCCCAGGGTCCTGGGCTCGATCCCCACATCAGGCGTCCTGCTCAGGGGGATCCTGCTTCTCCTTCTCTCTCTGCAGTTCCCTTTGCTTGTGCTCTCGCTCTCTCCCTCTCTCTCTCTGTGTCAAATAAATAAATAGAATCTTTGAAAAAAAATACCTACTGTACACATCATAGTTAATAGCAACATATTAAAAGTCTTGCTTTGGTCATAGAAATGAGTCACCAGAGATGCTTTCTATCACTACTATCCCACATTGTAGTGAAGGTCTTCAATATCATAGTGAAGAATAAAGTTATATAGGGACACCTGGGTCGCTCAGTTGGTTAAGCAACTGCCTTCAGCTCAGGTCATTGATCCCAGTGTCTTGGGATCGAGTCCTGCATTGGGCTCCTTGTTCAGGAACAGCCTTCTTTTCCCTCTGCCTGCTGCTCCCCTTGCTTGTGATCTATCTCTCTCTCTATGACAAAGAAACAAGATCTTTTTTTAAAAAAAAAGAATGAAGTTATATAAATGGTGGAGAGATCAGGCAAGAAATCACAAAATGACAATTTTCATAGATATGACTATATGTGTAGAGGATACCAAAGCATCCACTCACAAATTATTAGGATTAATAGTAGAGTTTAACAAGTTTACTATAAACACAACATGCAAAACTAAATTACTGTTTCACATATAAGCAATACTTATGATTGATATCAAGAACAAAAACAATTTTTCAAGAGCATCAAAAATATGAAGCACCCAGGAATAAATCTAAAAGATGCTCACGCTTCTAAAGGGAAAACTAAAATCTAAGTGAGAAACATTATAGAAGATCTAAATAAAATTAGAAGTATGCCATGTTCAGACACTGACAGAGCTCAGTATTAAGATTTCAATCTTCCCTTACGTGATTTACAGATTCAAAGTAATTCTCATAAAACCCCAATGGATGTTTGTGTGTATGTATATAAGGGGAAAATTTAGTAGCTCATATTACATTTATATAAAAATGCAAAGGGCTAAAACTGTCATGAGCTCTTCAAAAAGGAAAATAAAGGGGTGCCTGGGTGGCTCAGCGGGTTAAGCGACCAACTTCTGGTTTTGGCTCAGGTCATGATCTCAGGGTCAGGAGATGGAGGCCCCCTGTTGGGCTCCATGTTCGGCATGGAATCTGCTTGTCCCTTTTTTCCCCCTATGCTCCTTACCCCCTGTGTCTCTCTCTAAAATAAATGAATAAAATCTCACAAAAAGAAAAGAAAAAGATAGGATGAGAATTTGTTCTATCAAATAGCAACACTTAATATAAAAGGAGGACAGGTGCCTGGGTGGCTCAGTGGTTAAGCCTTGGACTCTTGGTTTTGGCTTGTGTCATGATCTCAGGGTCATGGGATTGAGTCCCAAGTTCGCTCCAGGCTCAGCACACAGTCTGCTTAGGATTATCTCTCCCTCCCCCCAACCTCTTCCTCTGTGCCTCCCCCCCCGCCAACCCAGCATTCTCTCTTAAACAGATAGATAGAAAGAAAGAATATTTGAAAATATATATAGAAGGGTGGGAAAGAGACTTAGTCCAGTAGTACAAAATAGAGTCCAAACACCCACAAAAATGTATATATAGAAATGCTTCATATATGGCAAGAAGCACTGTGAATCTGTGGGTATGTTTGGAATATTCAATAAAATTGATGCTAAAACAACAGTTATCCATATGGGCCAAAAGGAAAATTAAACCACTACCTCACATCATACACAGTATCAAAGATCTATGGTTGGGGGGAAAAAACTAATAATACTTTAAAGGGGCAACATAGGAGAAAATCTCCATTTGATGGTTTGGGAAGAGGGAAGGAATTATTTAACTATGCACACATAACAATAATCATGAAGGAAAATAATTGAATGCAACTATATTAAAATTAAGAACTTCTATACACCAAAAAGTTATGGAAACAGTGAAAAGATGAACGTATAGGAGGAAAATATAATTACAACACATACAACTGGCAGAGATATACACAAGAGTGTAATATTCATATAAATAATTCATTAAAAATTTTTGAGTATCTACTACACATCAGGTACTAGTCTAGGTAATGGGAATATAGTCAAACAGCAACAGAGACAATAAAGTAGATAAAATGTATGTAATGTTTTAAACAGCCATCGATGCCTAAGGAAAAAAAGAAAAACAACAAATGGACATCATGTTTGTTGTCGGTAGACATACACTTACACTGTCATTCATTCATAGATGAATGTTCCAAGTCTGGAATAAGTGGGGCCAACTGTAAGATCTGCATAAACTTGGGGAGGGTTTTCCATCTGCACCCCCCCTCCCATCCTCCACCCTCCCCTGTACATGTAGTCACACCTTCCCGAGTACACACACATACATACTTCACTCCCTGCTTGTGGTTGTACGTAACTCCTTAAAAAGAAACAAAGCTTTTAAAATGCAAAGATGTGGGGTGCCTGGGTGGCTCAGTGGGTTAACCCTCTGCCTTCGGCTCAGGTCATGATCTCAGGGTCCTGGGATCGAGCCCCACGTCCGGCTCTCTGCTCGGCGGGGAGCCTGCTTCCCCCCTTCTCTCTCTGCCTGCCTCTCTGCCTACTTGTGATCTATCAAATAAATAAATAAAATCTTTAAAAAAAAGAAAATGCAAAGATGCCTTAGAGAGGTAACATGGTATCAAATTTACATTTAATTTCCAATCACCAATCTTAGATTTTTTTTTTCCTGAGAATTTATAAGGAGACACAAGTAAGAACTGATTTCTGGTGTTGGATAGATAGGAGGGCTGTAGAAACAAATGATCATGCAATTTATCTTACAATTTGTAGATATTCAGCTAATAAGTGTGTATCCATCTCATGGCTGAGAATGGGTAGTGTGCATGCTGGGGCTGGATTTGAGTTAGATGTCAAAGCAGGGCATCCAAATGTACTCTAAGATGATTGGAGATGAGAATGTAAAAGGGTCTGTGGGAAGAAATTGCGGGGCAGGAGGAACTATCTGCAGTAACTGAGGCATTCTGCCCATTAGCGCACACACGGGAGAACTCTCTTCTACCACGAGCTCACATATCCTGGGTATGATGACTTGGGACTGAGGTAATCATAATGTGAACAATAAAGTAGCCATAATCCAAAGCTGGATCAGTTGAGTTTCAGACCGCTGAATCTCTGACATGAGTTGGGAACAACTCAATTTTCACTTTGTTTGTTCAGTGTTTTATATAAAATACTGCTTTTGCCAATAAAACAGACTTCTGTGTATGTGTGTCCTTTCAATTTCCTAGCAAACCAGAGCATAGAGTTGGATAACAAAAAGAATAAATGCAAATGCTGATGAAGCCTAAAAGTAGGGACCAGATATTATCCAGGCAAGAAAACATTCCGTAGAGAAAGTTGAGAGGCTTGAAATAAAATTTTGCTTACTACATATTTTTTTCTGTGTACAAATATAGGTCCTGGCAATGTCCTCCATTCTCCTCGCTTAGTCACTCTTTTCCTTCTACAATATTCTTCAAACAGCTTCAACTCATGATTTCAAAATGGAGGTAAATATGTGGGGTGGGCAGCATGGAAAGTTGAAATAATTGGTAAGATCCCATGGCTCCTCCTACTGCTTCCAAATGCCTGCATCCCTGCATTTCATTCATGGACAGGACCAAGGTCTTTGAAGTAATGCTGTCATTATCTGGGCTGAATATCCTGGATTTGGATAATTTCTCACAATAACTCCACTCTTTGTCTGAAGCCAGAAGAAGAGAAGCATAGCAGTCATAGCTATCATAATGCTGATTCCTGTTTAGTTCTGAAAATCAAAAAGCTTTGAAAACTTGGTATCTTTCATTAATGTAAATACACCAAGGTCATTGAAAGCCTAGCACAGCATGTCCACATCTATTTCTTGGTACCACTGAGCTGATTTTGATTTGTTTTCATCAGTCTGTGAGATCATTATTGTCCTGCTGTATAATTGAATGGTTCTGTATTAGCATCAAGCTTTCTCAAAAAGAGTTCACCAACAGGGAGTGGATATTCAGTAGTAACAATCATCTGGGTATATTTTTCCTTAGCAACTTCTCTTATGGAATGTTCGACTTATGTTGGAGAGTACAGTCTCATATTGATAGCTTTTACTAAATCTGCCTTTTCAATTTCCTTGCATCTCACCATCATAGGTACCAAAAATAAAAACCTGATTTTTGGAATGGATGAGTTAGCATATGGCAGCCTTTCTCTATATGATTGTCCCAAGTCTTTGATGTCTGTAGTCCTTTCATTTGGAGTTTTTATATAAAACTGTCATTGACCTTGCAAGTACCAGCTGTCCTCTTGAAATATGAGGCTGGTAATGATGACACGCAGGATTGATAATAACAAATGGTAGTTCCTATTTCAGCTGAGTTGAGCTTTTATGCTCTGCTATTAGACCCAAAGTATTCCATATGGATAGAAAATATTAAAATGTAATTCAATTGGCTAATCTCTTCTTTTTGCTACCAAGCAGGACATTTGGAATTGAAACCTACATTGAATCTGCTCACAATCAGGTCAGACCTGGCACTGGGGTGAGGTGATGCTTTTAAACTAAAGATTTGAGGTTCTTGTTTGGGGAGATTAGATTTTTTTCTGGACTGGAGATTATTTTACCATGACTCTCAGCTCTGTCATAGATTTTGTGAGGGCAAACTCACAAAAACTGGACTTTTTCATGGTTTGGAATGAAAATTAAGCCAAATAGGGGCCTTGGGAACAGCAAAACAGCAAGTAAACAAAATAAAAAATTTGAGACTCTAAGTCAAATCATTCTGACTGTAAAAAGAATGTTTCTTTATATTATCTTGAGATACTGATCTTCAGTCAAGTTTTGCCTTGTTAAGCATATTCTTATAGAGACCATTCTTCTGGCTATTAACAGATGTTAATACTGCTTTGAAAAAAAATTTGTTATGACATGACTATAAAGAGAAAAATTATAAATTGTTCAGTTTTCTTTTACTTTCAAAAGAAAAGACTTTTAAGAATCAAATGAGAAGTTCCTAAGGAAAACAGGACATAGCATGAAAATGATAATCATTGTGGTGGACATGGGATGGGCCCCAGATCTCCCTCCAAGAATGGACTTGACCTAGCAGCAAGAAGCACCATTGGCAGAAGCCTTCAGCTGTCAGCTCCTTCAGGAATTACCCAGCTGCAGAGAGCTACCTAAGATCACAACTTTGTGAGACTGTCCACATCCAAAGACTGCTAAAGGTGGGAATATAGAGACCTGGTCCTTTTGCCCCATTGCAGGATCACCAGGACCAGCCATTTTAGACCCAGATGTCAGCCTAGATGATCATCAAGCTGCATCAGAGCTCTACTTGTCTTCCTGCCCAAATCCCACCTCCTTCCCTTTTTGCCATGAGTATAGATCCCAAGAGGACCCATGTAAAAATATTCTGCACAATAACTCAGGTTTAGTACCCAACTTGCAACAATTATAGAACCATTGGAAAATAGAAGTGAAGGGTGGATGATATTGTCTTTTAAATTTTCTGATTAGAATTTCTTGGTCAGGGAAAGAGAAGAAAGCATGGTATGTAAACATGTAAGTGTGTGTGAGGGGGATGGAGGGAGCTTCCCATACAACATGAAGCAATTCTAGGATATCAGCAGGATGTCCAAGAATTCAACTCAATTATGACATTATCTATTTGGAGATAGTATCAGATTCCACAGGCTAAGGTTTATGAGACTAACCCCCCCCCCCAACGCCCCACTTCAGATGCCAGTCAAAAGTCCGGATTGTTACTTGTTCTTCAGACCAAATTGGCTATAAGTCTGAGGTTCCCAAGATTCCCTCCTTAGGTTTCATTAACTTACTAGAATGGCTCACGGTACTAGATCACTTCTTTACTATAAAAAGGATGTAACTTAGGAACAGAAGAGATGCAAAGCACAAGGTATAGGGAAAGGGCAAGGAGTTTACACATCCTACTCCGTGCGCCACACTCCTCAAATCTCCACATGTTTACCAACCCAGAAGTTCTCCAAATCCTGTTTATGGAGGCTTTGACTAAATCACTGGCCATTGGCAATCGAACTCAATCTCCAGCCCCTCTTCCCTGCTGGAGGTGGGGGAGAGGGACTTGGTTCATTCTGCTGTCAACCAGCCCCTCATCCCTACCAAAGGGCTTTCGAAAAGTCTCATTACCATAACAAAAGACATCATTATCTCTCTTTTCCCAGAGAATTTTGAGTGTTTTAGGAGCTGTGAGCCAGGAATTGTAGACAAAGACCAACTATATGTGAGAAATACATAACAGTTATCTGAATGAGCAATTGAATATTTTTCTTATAAGTCACAGTATCTCAGAAGTCAACATCCATAGATTCCCAAGCACCTCTGGGTCAGCACCAGGAAGTCAGGTGAAGAAGAATCCAGCCTGCAAACCACTCATGTTGTCTTTGAGTAATTCTCCCTTCTCTCCTCTGTATAGGAGTCTCGTTAGCTCTATTTCTGGTTGCATTGGACCATCTTGTGTACTCACCTGTAGGTACTCCCTTTCCGATTGCCCAAATCTCCAATAAGTTCTCCCCATCAGAGAAGGTTTCTCAAAAGCAGTGGCATGAGGGGGACTCACAGTGAGGAAATTCACCTCCTGGATGCTAACCCATGGGTCTTTATTAAGACATCTCTATCACAGAATCAACGGTGCACTTGCTCCAAAGACTAATACTAATGTTTTCCCCAGAGGTGCTTCTATCCGGAGGAAAAAGAAAAACATATAGCTTCGGTCTGAAACAGGAAATAAAATTCTCATGCTGGTTCTGATTCCTACCACATGGAACAAGGAAAACCAAAAGAAAAATGCATGTTTGTCCTCCTTGTATATTAGCATGCCCAGTGACCTTGAGCTAGAACACTCAAATATTGAAAAGACAACCATCTTAGAAATGGCTTAAGAAACAGGAAGGCTTTGCAGAGTGACAGAGAGAAGGGAAGAAATGAACTTTTCTATCAGAAAGTCTAATTAAATTCTGGAGTTTGCATTGAAGATATGTTAGGCTCTATTACACAGTGTTCCCACTAGGAGAAAATTGCTTCTGAAAGAAAGGAGAGGAAGCAAAAGAAAATTTTAGAGGAAAATCCTTTTCATTTCAGCAATCAAGTGAAACAGATGGAGGAGGAATTTGTATAGAGAATTTTTCATTGCAAGAATTTTACTTAGAGTTTTGGTTGTTGCAAATCCTAAATCCAAGCTCAAGTATTCCTGCTGTGGATTGAAAGCAAATGATCATCTCATGTTCTAATGTTCTGATTATGGTTGTGGTGGTGGTGATAATAATAATAAATATTTTTCTGATAACAAACATTTTTTAATGTACTAGGCATTATTTTAACCAAATAAGCAATCACGCAATGGCTTTCCACACATTTGCGTATATAGTAGAAATAGTATACAAATTGTTCTTAATACTTAACCCAGTATGTAGACAAGTGAACTATCTCATTTTCTATTTCAGTAAGTCCACTGTGAAGTTCACCAACTTCTCTGTGGTCCTATTGAGAACTGGTTTATTCGGTTGTGGTAGGGGTTGACGATTTACACTTAACCTTTCGCAGCATTTACTAAAGAATAAATATTTAATAACTGCTTAGGAAATTATAGACACTTTATTAACTATACCTACAATTCCTTTGGCAGCCTGTTTGCTGTTTCAATTCAACTCAACAAGCAATATTTTTGTACCTGTGATGTAAGGATGCTGTGAACAGAAAAAGGGGAGATTAGGTCCTCTGCCAAGACACTTGTGGTCAGCTCTAAAAAGAAAGGCAAACACATGGAATGGGAAGGGAGTGATCCAAGACAGGATATCATTAAATATCACAGTGTCCTAGGAGTTCTGATAAGGAAGGAGACCAGCAATGACTGGAGCCAGAAGGGGAGAACAAAGTGGAAAGAGTTGATCGATGACTAAGATGGCTAAAAAGAATGGTAGCTGGATACTCCAGCAAGAGAAACCAATCACAATGAGACGTATGTGGTTGGAGCCCAGAATTTGCCCTTTCAATGAGGATAAAATACTTTTGCTGAGAATTCTGGTTCTTCACAAACAGGATGTCAGATCATTAAAAACAATAATTGACATTTATTTATTGATAATTCAAAACAATAAGAGAAACTATAATGTGTGTATTGTCCTCCAAATTTGAGGGGAAATACAAATTCAGATTAAAGTTTTGTTAGAATAACTTATTAATATCTTAATTAGTGAAGATGTTGAAATAAATTTTTAAAAAGTTATTTTTGGTTTCTGCTGTTGTTTGATAAAAGGTTGAAAAGGGATGCCTGGGTGGCTCAGTCAGTTAAGGGTCTGCCTGTGGCTCATGTCAAGATCCCAGGGTCCTGGGATCCAGTCCTGTATAGGACTCCCTCGTCAGTGGGGAGCCTGCTTCTCCCTCTACCTGCTGCTCCACCTGTTAGTGCTCTCTCTCACTCTCTCTCTCTGACAAATAAATAAGTCTCTAAAGAAAAAAAAGTTGTTTTAAAAAAAAATTTTTTTAAGTATTGAAAAGATCTAGAATCATAGATAGTTGTTCCTTCCTTTGGGCTTCCATAGCATTTTGTACTTAAATCTTTTTTCACATTAATTATATTGTGCAGAAGCTTGTTTTTTGTTTTTGTTTTTGTTTTTAACTGACTTCAGTCAGCTTGCCAAAGTAGAAGATGCTCTCCATTCTGTCTATAAAACATGCTGACTGATGCTTACAACATTCAGGGCTTCAAGAGTCTACTCTTCAAAATGCCCTCACCTACTCACAGCAATTGAGCTGCTTGCTTATCAACAGTTAGTTAGGCTGGTTCCCAAAGCTCTTTAATCCAACTGTACTTATAGTTGCAATTATGTATTTTAAACATACTAATAGGCACTAATAAAATATAAATACAAAAGGAGCCATTTCTATGAAAAAATGATTTTAAAACTATTGATAAAGGCAAGCCACTAAAAAATCCTGTTAGCATAGATGTGATAACAACCATGAAAACCTGGTGAAGGGATCAGGCGTGATTCTGCACTCAGATTGAGGGCATCTGCCTTCAAATTTCTGCTCCACTTGAAAGAATTTGAAATTAAAGGTAAATTGTACACCATGCGATGATCCCATACTTTTGTGACCCCCACATCAAAATATTGGTGAATTAAGATATATTCATTTGTATTGAGAAAAAATAATTGTACTATGTGTGTATCATACTTTAAGTACCCCAGTTTCAATCTACTTTTTTTAATTAACTGACCAACCACTAGTCCCGATTTCAAATAAGAAATCTACTACCTTGTGGTGTTTGGTTTTTAAGCTCCTATGTGGTTGAGGCAGCCCCCCAAGGTCAAAAGTTCTGACATGAATGAGTGATCCTACTCCCAGAATGCTGGAGACAGAAGACCACAGATTCCAGTGGGCTGCAGTAGACCAAGACAAGCAAGGGTTCATAGCTTTGGAACATCATGAGCTAGTAAAATTTTAGTAGCATTTTGTCAAGTAAAAGCATTAAAGAAGCCCACCATGTATCATCACCAATATTTTATAGGACCATTTTAATCATCCAAAAAAGTTGAAACATCAGCTAATGAACATTCATTTAAATGTAAAGTGTTACTTAGTATCATTCAAACCTTACTACATTGTCCTTCTTTTGCCTATTTTGCCCCACATACATCAAACCTTCATTTGCAATCTATACTGATTCAAAGACCAGAAGTTTAGCTCCTGAGAATGTAGTTTAACATAGTGTTTTCTCTTTTAAAAGGGAAAGGCAAGCTCACAGACACTCCCCTCCCCATGTTATCTTACAATATTTTATTATAATGTAAAATAAACATGAACATATTTAATGAGAATGTAAAAGAAATACGGGCTTATTCCTACCCACCTACAAATCAAAAGCAAGGTTAGTAATTAAATATTAACAAAATCACAAGACAGTTAAAATTCAAATTAACAGTACTAATTAAATATAATACATGATGTTGTCTTACTGGAAATACATTGTTGATGTAGGCTTTAATATACAAGGATGTAGTCTCAGGTCAGATTTCATATATATTTAATTATTATATTTTGATTTCAAAAATACTAGTGCAAGAAAAAAATGTGAGTTTTCCTTAGTATGATTTTGTTTCTTAGTTTAGGATAAACTATCTTCCTATAGGACCAAAACTCTGCCAGAGAATAATGGTCCTTGAATAATTTTCATAATGTGTCAACTCTGTAAATTGTTTAAGATAATTTTAACATTGTGGCATTTAAAAATCTGTATATGAGTCTTTAATCTACCTATGGAAATAATGAATACTTCATAGCATATTTATTGTTAATGAAATTTTCCTAGTTAGTATCTCAACAATATACCCACTTGTAAAATAAGCATGACACCAGATATTACAATATAGTTGGTTTTTTTTTAATTCTGCATGGCTACACCATCATATTTCACGCAGTGACCAAATTCTACCACTTCTCTCTATTTTTATGACTTTGAAACCTTCAGAAAGTCAGCATTCTGATACCATTTGATACAAACACAATCATAAATACAAACACAAGCTCAGGCACTAGAATTACAAGGCATTAGTTAGTTAGGATGCTATCAGTTTGATAAGCCAGAATAATACTTAATTTTTAAATTTATCAGTGAAACAAAAACATAAAAATCTATTGCCAAAAACTGAGATTCCACAGAATATATCCATGATTTCCCAGAGTTCCAAAGAGCAGTTTTCAAAACTCTGGTCCAGGGCATACTGAAGGGAAGAAGACCAGTGAAATTAAAAGGATTTCAGGTATTCACAAACTTTCTAGAATAAGGCATCCATTGTCAATCACTTTTAAATGAGGGGGTGGGGGGGGTGGGGAGGGAAGGGAGAAAATTGGGGTAAAATAAGCACGGAAAATAAAAATATGGGAAAAGACAGATTCCCAGGGCAAAGACCATAAACAAAGAGGGAGTCAAGAGCTAAAGACCAATAATATGTTCCAAAGGAAAGACCCAACTGATGGAGGAATTAACAGAAAAACCAGCAGGGTCTAGGTGCTTAGGAGTTCATCTGGAATGCTATCAGACAAGGAGTCAGCAGGGCTCTAAGATCTCTATGGATATTTCTAGTTCAGTATTTCCACCCCCAAGTACTAAAGACAGGCACTGATACCATGTCTATTTCCCTGCTTAGACCGTTAGCTCTTCAAGAGTTGAAACACAGCCTTATTCATCTCTGTCCCTTCACTACCTCAATTCCAGGTACACAGTAGAGCTCAAGTAAAACATATGGGATGAAAGAATTTCTGCATTAGAAGAAACCTCAAAGACTCCTAGGTCAGTGTTCCACAACTTTCAAGTTACAGATCAGGAGGTAAATATTTACTTGTCTAGCAAAACCTTCTGCT
Source organism: Mellivora capensis (assembly GCA_004024625.1). NCBI lineage: Eukaryota > Metazoa > Chordata > Mammalia > Carnivora > Mustelidae > Mellivora > Mellivora capensis. Next base: position 88,565 of record PISX010005702.1, on the reverse strand, counting down.
GTACTATGGAGGCAGGAGGCAAGAATATTTGATAACATTCATTGAGCATTTACTCTTCAAACCCAAGTGTTCCTGATTTTTAGAGACAGAATTGTTAACCATTTTGATATTGTACCTCAAAACAGGTTTTAAAAGACATTAGTCAAGTTACTAACTTGTAAATACCTAATTTTTAAAAATCCACAAGGTGGGCATTATGGTGGAGTTGACCAGCTGTCTACCAAAATTCTGATGCCCCTTTGCATCATATTGAGTTGCTGGAAAGTGGCAAAGGGACTGCCCAGACAGAGAGGACATTTCTCAGTCCCATTTACAATGCTATGAGGCTATGTGAGAGTGGTCCATGAGTACAAGATTTGGGTGGCACTTCTGGGCCAGGGCTTTAAGAAGCACTGTACCTTCTCCCAGCTAGATCCGGATGATGGTGATTAAATCTTAAGGCAGGTGTCAGCAAACTATATCTCTTAAAGACCAGATAGTATATAGTCAGAGCTTTAGAGGCCATAATATTTCTGTGACAACTATTCAACTCTAACATTACAATGTGAAAGCAACCGTAGACAACATGGAAATGAATGGGCATGGCTGTGTTCCAATAACATTTTAATTACAAACATAGGCAGCAGTTCACACTTGGTCCACTGGCTACAGTTTGCTAACTTCTGTCACAGAGGATTATAGAGTCACAATATTGAAGAAATTTAAATCCCTATATCCCTGCATGGAAGACAGCAAGAAGTAAAAGATGAAATATAAGACTTTCTAATGTTAAAGAATGTTTCTAGACCTTAAAAGGAAGTAAATTGGAAACAGATCTCGAATGACAAAAGTTGAGTAAGAATCCTCAGTCAAATAGTGACTAGCTCTACAGCAAAGATACCATTGAGTGTACTAACCCTTACTTAAGCCTATGGCTTCAGAGGCCTCAAGATAATCTCATCAAATTGAGAAAGTTTTCCGGAAAAAGGAGCTAAGAATAAAACAGAGTTGAGAGCTACATGCGGGAAAGAACTTGGGTGTGGTTACACTTGGAACTAACTGGAAGCAAATAGATTGAAGCCTACAAAATTTCTGGGGGACTTGCTAGATTATATTATTGTTCCCACCATCTAATAAGATTTTATGGCTATTTCCACTGCCTTAAGACTGGCAGTACCTCCCTGAGGGAGAAATACATTTCCCTATCTCATCAATATCGGACTTTGGCCATTGGAATGTAAAAAGAAATAATGAATGTCAGCATTTTCTATCATATGCCTTAGGAACCATTACATGATTCTGCTAATTCCAGATAAGAGCTGATCCCCTAACCTGGATCCTAGAATGAAGTAACATAGAACAAAATTCTGCCAAACTAGAGTTGACAATATCAGCAAAAAATAAATTTTTATTGTTGACAGTTACTGGATTTTGCTTATTACCACAACAAAACTTAGCAATAGCTGACTTTCATGTAAAGAAATGGTAACCCTATGGCTCAGTTGATTAAGCATCTGACTTTGGCTCAGGCCATGGTCTCTGGGTCCTGGGATTGAGCCCCACGTCAGGCTCCCTGGTCAGTGGGGAGTCTGCTTCTCCCTTTCCCTCTCCTTCTTCCTTTTCCCCTCCTCCTGCTTGTGCTCTCTTTCTCTCTCAAATAAATAAATAAAAAATTTTTAAAAGAAAAGAAAAAAAGAAAGAAATGGCAATCTTACCCCCAAATCTAAGACCATTTGAGCTTTAAAAATGAATGCCATGGATGGGACGCCTGGGTGGCTCAGTTGGTTGAGCGGCTGCCTTGGGCTCAGGTCGTGATCCCAGCGTCCTGGGATCGAGTCCCACATCGGGCTCCTTGCTCGGCAGGGAGCCTGCTTCTCCCTCTGCCTCTGCCTGCCACTCTGTCTGCCTGTGCTCGCTCGCTCTCTCTCCCTCTCTCTCTCTGACAAATAAATAAATTTAAAAAAATTAAAAAAAAATAAATAAAAATGAATGCCATGGAGATGAATTGCATGGACAGAAAGAAGACTGGGAAATCTGGACAACTCCCCAACTCCCAAGATGGCACATTCCCCAACATTTATTTCAGATGTGGGCATAGAGGATAATAGACAGGGAAGAACCTCCAGAAGAAAAAGAGCCAAAGGTGAAAGCCTCTGTTCCTTGAGAGCAGACCTAAGATCTAATTAAGGAACCTTCCCCATTCCCAAGGTAGGAGCTCTTCACAGTTGCCTCCCCAGTAGAATTATATACCAGCTATGGGTCTAACACTGCTGTGTGTTTCCCATTCTTTCTTTATCCCAATGAGAACTTCAGTTGCATGTATTCCACCCCCACTCTACCATTGCATATTTTCTTTTCCAGTTTATAGATTTCCAGACCAAAAGAAGACCATTAGACCTAGTGAAGAGGACTATATATCACCAAGAGATCATGGAGCTTGAACTTGTTGCAGAAAGTACATGGTACTGACTCATAATTTCCTTGGGGAAGACTAACCATGTCCTTTGGCTATAAAGAAAGGTGAGCATATTTAGTGCTAGAGGGGCAGACTATGCCAAAATCTAGGTGCACACAAGTTTAAGCTTCCCCTTTCTGGAGAATGGAGTTGGTCCTAGAAAGGGACAGCATTTCTCTGTCCCTCTTACATCAAAGTATGGGTAGATGACTAGTTATTCCCAAAGAAATAATTATAAAAAATGATATGGATCATTCTGGGCCAGGGCTTCTAAGAAGTAGATGTAACTTCTTTTCCCCTTCTGTTGTCTAGATGCAGATAATGGCAATGAGGATTTAGAGGATGACAGAACCACAAATAGGGAAAATAGCCTGCTGATTAGGAACTCCGCCTTGTATTAATACATGAGTGAGAAACTAAATTCTATAGTATTTAAGCTATTTTAAATTTTAAGTCTATTTCTTATGATACCTGCTGTTACTCTATTACAGAAATTGTAGTAATTCTGAGTCTATATATTGGGAGGATTAAATGACACAAAGCCATCCTAGTGTAATATGATGGTTAACCTTACATGTCAACTTGACTGGGCCACAGGGTGCCTAGATATTTGTGAGATATGTTATTCTGGGTCTGTCAAGGAGATTAACATTTGAACTGATAGACCAAGTAAAGCAGTTTGTTCTCCCTAACTGTGTGTAGGCCTCATTCAATCAGGTGAAGATCTGAAGAGAAGAAAAGGGCTTGCCCTCCCAGCAATAAGACAGAACTCAACCTGCCTACATACTTAACTGGCAAACTGGTCTTCTCCTGCCTTTGGACTTGAACTGAAACATTGGTTTTTCTTGGATCTCAGACTGGTTGGCTTTGGACTGGAGTTATACCACCAGCTCTCCTGGTCTCAAACCTTTGGGCTTAAACCATTGGCTCTCCTGGATCTCCAGCTTGCTGACTGCAGATCTTGAGACTTCTCCGTTTCCATAATTGTGTGAGTCAATAAATCCCTTTGTGTGTGTGTGTGTGTACACATCTTGTTGGTTTCTGTTTCTCTGGAGAATCCTATTACACATATTAATTGTTCAATAAATATATATTCATTCTATTTCTAAGTGCAGCAATTAAACCCTATTTTTCTTTTCTGCTACCTCAGTTCTGTTTGCTTTTATTCCTACTGTATATGGCAGAGAATACTTGCTCCATTCCAGCCTATTTAAAGGAATATTCCTTGCCCATGTAAGAACGCACTAAAAGCTTATAAAAGCTAATCTTGGGTATTATCTTTGGTCTCTGGAATTCATCCAGAACATATCCTAGCATATTCATTCCTATGCATAAATATTTATTGTCACAGTCCCTCATCATACAACCACCACTGGGTACTTTACTGCCCATCCCTGATTTTTAGTTCAAATTCTGATCTTTCTTGCTGGATATACATTCAGTCTGTTGGACACAGCGATGATATTTGCCCCCTGCACCATTCACTTGCTCTTCTGGCTCTGTCCAACCCTCTAGGCCCACTCTCCATATCCACAGTGAACCCTTCTAGAAAATTAGATTTTTGTGTTTCATGGATTTAAAAGTGACTTCCTCTTTCATTTAGTTGAAGACTGATAGATTCAAGGATATTGTGTAGCTTCATGAATCATGTCCTTACCCAGGAAGCTAAGAAGCACACTTGACTAAATGCTATTACTGTGCATTACTGAATGCCATCTCCCAACATGAGCTGTGTACTGGAAAGCCTGTCAAGATATCAGGAAACTAATGGGGTCCTTTATCCATTACCAAAATCCTCCTTTATCTCTACCCTCTCATGCTTAAAGATGTTAAGGAACTTTGCCTTGTTTGCTCCTGTATTTTAAATTCCTAGAAAAGAGTTTAGCATGTAAATATTTGTTAAATAAGTAACTAAATATCCATGCCTTGTGGCCTGATACATCCTTTTCTTTACCTTGAAACTCTGCCACCAGCCCTTGTAATACCTTTATTAAGTCTCAACTTCACTTCCTCCCTATTCATTAATATTGTCTAAGTTTGCAACAAACTAAGACGCAGGGCATCTGCTCTTGTGTAGTGAGTTCTAATGTGCAGTAAGAATATTAGATAGCACCTGGGTTCCAGTGAAGCAAACATATTTACTCTCATTGCTCAAAATGAAGACCTTCTGCAAGTTCTGAGGCATTGACTCTTATAGTGGTCCCTCAGTTCAACTTCTATAAGCACTGGGCTTTTGTTAGGATTACTAATGCCTAACAATACCATTTGAGGTAGTTAATTACTCTTACTAATCCCTACTATAGACCAGCTCTGTGAAACCTTGGGCTTGACAAAGTAAGAATTTATGGAATCTACAGGTTTGGGCAAAACATGAAGAATAAGTGATGAGAGTTTTGCAGGAACATCTAAACCAGTTCATGTATTTGGTGATACTGTTGAGCTGTTATGACAGCCCTGCTTTCCAATGAGTCATAAAGGGGATATTCCATGAGTTTCTGGATGAGAAGGTTTCTTTATGAATATGACTTTCAAAGAACCCTTGGTTTAGTGTTGTGGCTAGGTCATATTAAGTCATATTTGGTCTAAATCATGAATATGACTTTCAAAGGAGTCTTGGTCTAGTGTTGTGGCTAGGTCATATTTGGCATCCAATGATGCCATAGAAAATGAATACCAATTTAATATGTGGGTCCCCTACAAAATCAAGAACTCCAGGTTATTTCAAGTTTTTTTTTTTCTGGTTATCCATGATTTCTAGGATTTCCTGGTCATTTTGCTCTTATTTCTTGAATTCAATGGTTGTCAAAGTGTATTCCCACACTAACATCATCATATAGGAACCTGTTAGAAATTCACATTCTCAGGCCCCACCTCGGACCTATTTAATCAAAAACTGGTGGGCAGGGCCTACCAATCTGTGTTTAACAAGTCCTACAGATGATCCAGGTAGATGCTCAAATTTGAGAAGCACCACTCTAACCTGAATATACTTGGGAATTCTTTACATGGGGAAAAGGGTTTTCTTGGTACCTAGAGGTGGTCATGGTCTCAGGGCCATTTAAAATCTTATTCATCTCAGCTTTAAAACTTACCTACTCTTGTTTCTCATTAACCTTCGTCATACACCAAACATTATTTGGAAGAAAGCATATCATTTCAGAAGCAGATCCAAGTTCTGCTGGCCTCTGCTCTATAATTCTTCTAGAAGTTTACCCCAGCCTGAGCCAATTACTATGGGTGAGAACAAGTGGTATTAGGGGTCATGGCCACATTTGAAAAGTGCACACCTTCTTCTAAGGGACCCTGAATGATGCTCCTAGACAAACATGAATAACTGAGGCACACCTGTAAACCCAGTTCATGCCAATTTAAATGGACCACTTTAAGCTGATATCTGCATTACATGCTATACACATATTCCTGCCTGACTTCACTATGAAAGCCAGAGTATCAGGGGACAGAAGAAAGACCCAACACCAGTCAGTCCTCTGATCCTAGGGCAATCAGTGAAAATAATGTGACTAAGGAGGCAAAGATCCAATTCTACATTGGGATGCTCCTTAGGCCATGGAGTATTGGTAAACCCCTCCATCCAGACCAAATATATCTAGTACATAAAAACCACTTAAAATTTTTGATGCAGTCCACCAGGATGTTTGGTGACCTCTCACTTGTTTCGAAACCCTCCAGCATTTCTCTCCCTGCCATATTTGCCATGAATCATGGGACCATTGGACTTGCTCACAAACACAAATACTCCCGCAACATCGTAATTCTTCATTTTCAACTTTAGGCTTTTTCCCTAGCCACACTCTATCCTATAGATGGGATGCCCTTCTATAAAAATGTTATTTTTTTTCCTGCATTACCTCCCCTACCTGATACCCCTGGCTTTACAGAACACTATTGCCATTTTGTTTCTTTTCTATCTCTTAGTGCTCAGATATCTGGGTGTATCTGTAGCTCTCTGTCTTCTCAGTGTTATTTTTTTTAAAGATTTTATTTATTTGTCAGAGAGAGTGAGCACAGGCAGACAGAGTGGCAGGCAGAGGCAGAGGGAGAAGCAGGCTCCCTGCTGAGCAAGGAGCCCGATGTGGGACTTGATCCCAGGACGCTAGGATCAGGATCTGAGTCGAAGGCAGCCACTTAACCAACTGAGCCACCCAGGCGTCCTCAGTGTTATTTTTATTAAGATTTTATTTGAGAGAGGGTGAGAGAGAGAGAGCACACACGAGTTGGGGGGGAGGAGCAGAGAGAGAGGGAGAAGCAGACTCCTCACTGAGCAGGGAGCCTGATGCGGGGCTCGATCCCAGGACCCTGAGATCATGATCTGAGCCAAAGTCGACGCTTAACCAACTGAGCCACCCAGATGCCCCCTTGCTAATTTACTGTACAAATATTGGTTAAACACCTAGTATTTACCTGGCATTGAGAATAATATTGAGAATAATGAAGCTGATTATGCCTTCTTGCCCTACTTTAGTTTTGAATCCATTTATTAAGACCTGACTATGTACCAGGCACTAGGCAGATGGATTATATACATTTTCTCAAATAACAGATGAGGCATGTAAAATTAATATCTTTATTTTACAGATAGGGCAGTTAATGCCCTGATGAGTAAAGTAATGTTCCCAAGGTCAAACAGCTGATAATTGGGGGACTTTGATTCGAGCTGAGGTTAAGACTCATAAATACCATAAAATACTGCATTGATTGCTTTAATAAAGTCATTCCACTTTTAGTGATTTAGTGAATTAGTTCAGCTTCTCTCTCCAGAATAGTTACTTCTTCCTATCATGAACCCTTTAAATGAGTTTGAGTCAGCTAAGTATTAGATAAGCAAGAAGAAGAAGAGCTCATTGACTGATACGAATGGAACTTTTTAGACTTAGTCTTATGTCATCTACTTGGATCAACAACTCAACTAATTTTATTCCCCAGCTTCTGTTTGATTCTGTTTCAACCCCTCTGAAAAATCTGATTTGGCTAGACCAGCATATTCCCTCAGATCTTGCATTTGTCCTCAGATACCTAACACCTTGCCGATGGGTAATTCATATTTCTAGACCCTCAATACTGTGGAAATGACTAGCCTGGCCAACTCTGAATAATTTCGCCACCAGGAAAGGGACTGATCGGATGAGAAACTTACATAACTTACCATTTAAAAAACCTAATTATGTTGGAAGACTCTGGAGTCGTTCAACTTTGCTTGCATTTAACATGATGACAATCATCTTAAGTTGTCCTCCAAGACATGTTTTACATGACCAATGTGGAGATGTGGGCCACTCCATTTGTAGACAACTCTAATGTATACTGGGATTCTACGAAATCTGTTCTATGATATTGTTGTGGTTGTTGCTGCTGCCGCTGTTGTTTTTAACTCCTTGTAGTTGTACAGAACATGTCTATTCCTTTTTGCATAGTGCTGTTACTCAAATATTTTTATGATCTGTCAGGTTCCTTGTTGTGCCAAGTCCTACTCTTCCCGCCTCTAAGTCTTCTCAATCAGGCTAAACCTTCCCAGTCCATTCAACTTTTCCTTATGTCAGATCTCTGGTCTCATCACTATTTGGGTCATTACCTTCTAACTACTCTCTGGTTTGTCTAAATCTCTCTTCAAGTATGGCATCTAGAATAGCACATGATTCTCCGGGACCTTGAAACCCAGCTTTCTTTTAAACGTGATTATGAAACATTTGAGACAAAAATGCATAAAGAATATTATAAATAGCACCTATGTGCTATCATCAGGTTTAAACAGAATATTATTGAATAGAAGAAGCCTCCTATATAACCTTGCCTTCAACCTCCTCTTACCCTCCAGAGGTAATCGTTGTAGGATATCACCATTATCCTAAGCAGAATGATAATCACAGTTTACCAATCCAATGCCTTTTTTTAAAAGATTTTATTTATTTATTTGACAGAGAGAGAGATCACAAGTAGGCAGAGAGGCAGGCAGAGAGAGAGGGGGAAGAAGGCTCCATGCCAAGCAGAGAACCCGATGCGGGGCTCCATCCCAGGACCCCTAGATCATGACCCGAGCCGAAGGCAGAGGCTCAGCCCACCGAGGCACCCAGGCACCCCTCCAATGAATTTTTTATGCCAAAGATCATTTTAAATTATCCTTTCTGTGGCTCATGACATCTCAAGCTAATAATTATCTATCTTGTTTTTATAAACCTTCCAGAAGAGAGTTAGTATAAGCAATAGCTCTTTATTTGTGTTCCCAGCTTTTCATTATCATTCCTCCCAATATTTTTTTTTAGTGTTCAACTTAAATTCTTACTATTATCAGTTAAAAAAATTAAATCTAAAACTGACAACAGCAGAAATGGAGAACACTTGTTCTCCATCTTTTGATGTAATCTTTTCATATCATTTGAAGATATATTTTAAATCTTCTGTATAAATGTCTGTTAGCAAATCTGGGTAGGTACTAAATAAGGCCACTTTGTGTTTTCTTCTCAGAAAGTTTGAGCCATGAAAACTGTAATCTCTTCCTGTTATCAGGTGATATTAGTTTGGTAGTCTGAGCCTCTCTTGGGAAGATTAGATTTTCTCCTATATCTCTGTGGTCCTGTAAGTCATCAATAGGTTAATCTTCAAGCTGGATCTAGCAGATATTTGTGACTTTCCTGAAAGAACTTAAGTGATTGCATGTATAACATATTGTCTGTTCCAAAGCTAGTAGCAATTGACTAAATTTCTCTATATTTAGGGACTGTTGATTATACTAAAATCTCACATTCTTCAAAGGAGTTGGTCAATAAAATAGAATAGCTAGGGAGGTGATAAGCAGCTCAAGATCTATCTTGAACACTGTAGCTTCAAGGACATTCTGAATATATATTTTAGAAAAAAATATTATTTATTTTCTGCTGTTTAAAATAGACTCTTCAATGATACAAAGTTTGATTTAGATGCTGTTGCAATTGAAATAAAACTAATTCCAGAAAGTATTTTTTCCATATTAAAGAAAAATGGCTTTAGTTTCTGTTATCAAATGGATTCTATCTTCATTAGCTAGAAAGCAGCAGACAAATCACTTTTGGCAGATTATACAAAAAGAAAGGAGTTAAATATAGTTTATACCCCTGAGAAAGATTATATCTGAACCTTTAATATTAAATAACCTGGAAAATGTACAAATCTCTGTAGTCATCAAAGTGAAATGCTAATCAAACGAATTATGTAGCTTCAACATTACTAATAAAGTTGTGTCCTTTATTTGTCCAAGAGAGAAGCCTATGAAAGAGAATAAAAAATTTCTGGAAAAATGGATTAGATTTGTAGGACCCCAAAACTCAAATAATGTAGTTGAATAACCATGATTTCCCCTTTTTTTTTGAAGTTATTAAAATATGGAAAAAATATGGGGCACCTGTGTGGCTCAGTCGGTAAAGTGTTCAACTCTTGGTCATGATCTCAGGGTCCTTGGATGGAGCCTCATACTGGGCTCTGTGCTCAGAATGGAGTCTGCTTGTCCCTCTCCCTCTGGTTCCCTCCAGCAGCCCACCTGCTTGCTCTAGGTCTCCAGAATGAATAAAATCTTTTAAGAAATAGAGGGGGAAAAAACAACCTCTATGTATTCATCACTAAAAAATTAACAGATGCTATTAACATTTAAACATTTTTTGTTTCAGGTGCACCTGGGTGGCTCAGTGGGTTAAGCCTCTGCCTTCAGCTCAGGTCATGATCTCAGGGTCTTGGGATCGAGCCCTGCATCAGGCTCTCTGCTCAGCGGGGAGCCTGCTTCTTCCTCTCTCTCTCTCTCTCTGCCTGCCTCTCTGCCTACTTGTGATCTCTCTCTGTCAAATTTAAAAAAATATTTTAAAAAAACCCACATTTTTGTTTCAGATTTTAAAATTTGATAAAGGAAATAAAGTATTTCAAATGAAGTTAAAATTCCCTTTGTCTCTCCCTTCCCCTCCCCAAGTTCCAATCTCCACTTTTCCTTTCCAGAGTCAATTTCTACCTCACTGATCAAGAATGTGATGTGTATCCTTTAGTCCATGTTTTTATACTCACTACATTTATACTACATTTATATAATCTTTTTATTTGTTTTTAATTTACACAAATTTACTATCATTTTTTAAACTTTTTGGGGGGACCTCCTGTTATTGAGAACCATCCATGTTGACTAGTATTGGTCTAGGTCATTCACTTTTTTTTTTTTTTTTTTTAGATTTTATTTATTTATTTGACAGACAGAGATCACAAGTAGGCAGAGAGGCAGGCAGAGAGAGAAGGGGGAGCAGGCCCCCCACTGAGCAGAGAGCCAGATGCGGGGCTCAATTCCAGGACCCTGGGATCATGACCCAAGCTGAAAGCAGAGCCACCCAGGCACCCATAGGTCATTCACCTTTAATGGTGTGTAGCATTTCATTTCCTCACACAATTCACTTTTTCACTAATGAGGACTTAGGACATTTCTAATATGTTGCTATTTTAAGCACTGCTGCATGTGACATCTTTTACATGCCTTCTTGTGCACATGTGCTGAAGTCTCTCCAAAAAATATACTGTTAGGTGGGTGCAATTACCAAAATGATCTCCATACCAATTGTACCAATTACAGCTCCACCCCAGAATTCTTGTTTCTCTGCATACCCTCCGGCAGATGGTATTTGTCAATGTAGTGAACATGTATCATAATTTTTGGCTACCCAGCACCCTGAACATGCTTCTATATTTGGAGGCTCTTCAATCACGAGTTTCCACCCCCCACAATAGACATCAATACTCTCTTTTCCATCCTTCTTAGACTTTGCCATTCAGATTCACCCACACCAGATCAGGAATGGAATGGAAAGCCAGGGACTTAACAGGAAATAGGTGCTCCTTGGAATCCACTGTTAAAGAAGAAAGTAAATAAATTTACTCTACTGAGTAAATTTAAAGATCCTATTGGCTTTATTCATGATTCATGAATTAGGCAGCATCTAACAAATAAAAGGGTCTTCTGAGATGTGCAAAATGGGAGGCTTTTACAGTAAAAAATGGTGGGGGTGGGGTAAGGAAATTATTAGCAAACAAAAAGAAAAAAATGGTTTCAGGCAGATCTCTTTCCCTTAGAAGGAAGGGCTGGAGGCCTTATCATGTAGATTACCTCACAATGCTGATCAGCAAATTCCAGACTGATTGATTTGAAACCCCACTTCCGGGTAAAGTGGAAACTGTAGTCAGGTTAGGTATCAGTCTTGCTGAGGCTTAGCGAAAGTGACTCCATTTTGGATCTGTTTCTTTTTAATGTCACTCTTGTTGGAAGCAGCTACATCCGTTTTTCAGACGCCTCAGAAACAGAGGTTCTAGAAGCAACATTCTGTACTGGTATTGGTGACACAAACAGTGGTCAGTATTTAGGATTTCTAAACAGTTGTGGAGTTTCAGTGGCCCAGAGCAATGTGATCTGGGTCATGACTCCTGGTTCCTCCGTCAGACTCTGAGTTTTTAAATGGGTATTGAATGCATCTCCAAACAGGGTAGGCCTTGGAAACAGACTGCCTATGTAAAAGCCATTCTTTTTTGATGATCTGTGGAACGTGAGGTAAATGAACCTCTCAGAGTCCCTGCTTCCTGTTCCACAGGTATGAAATAATTGTACCTACCTTAAAGAGTGGTTGTGAGGATTTCATGAGTAAATACATATAAGTCATTTAGAATTGTGTTTGCATATAGTGAGCAATCAGTAACTGCCAGCTACTTTAATACATTCTTTTCCCGCTTACACTAACTGTGCTCATTACTATAGTTTATAATTACAAAATCGTGTGTGATCTATTCAGATGTTTTTATTTTTTCTAATTTGATAGATGAAAAATCATATATTATGGATTTTATCTCAGTTTCTTCAATTCCAATGGATCTAAGCTGTTTTTTTCTTTTCCTCATGATTATTGGTCATTTGAATTTCATCTTCTGTGAATTGCCTGTGAGTAGGTTTTGTGCATTTTCTACTGGATTCTTTTTCTTTTTCTTATCGAATTGTAGGCTGTTTTTATATATCCTGGATACTAAACTTTTGCTTTATGTATTGCAAACATCATCTCCAGTCTGTCACTTGCCTTTAACTTTGTTTATTGTATCTTTTATCATGCTGAAGTTTTAAATTTTGATGTGATCCAACTTATTAGGCTTTTCTTTTATCAGTTAGGCTTTTTGTGCCTCATTGAAATTCTTTCCTATCCTGAGGTCATAAATATATTATCCTATTTTTTCCTAAGAGGTTGAAAGCATTCTCTATTTTTTAATGTTTCAGTGTTTATACTATAATGACCACGATTTTTTTAAATAATGAAAAAGGTTATAGCAATAATAACTTTCCATTATTTCTCAGCTACTAGCTTATCAACGAGCACAGCAGAATTGTCTGTTTAGAAATTGTATCTTTAAGACACAGGAAGCAAAGAGGCAGAGTAAAAGGGAAGGCTGATCGTATGAGCTGATGAGAGTAGTTTTTTCGGGCCTTATCTTTTTAAAAGCCCTTCCAGTTACAGGCACGCACACCTCACACATGTTTTAGATACATCCAACTAGAGGTCAGCAAATCAGGAGTTAGTGCTTATGTCATGCTAAGATTCATTTTAATTTCTTCTAAGGGAATTCTAGGCTGCAGGGTGAAGAGCAGCATGAAGGAGCAGCACAGAAAAATCTTTGGAGGCCCAAAGCTGCCAACAGCCTTGCTCCCGCTCCACTCATCGAGAGCATGATGTCCTCTAGCCGCTGCATCAGTGCTCTTGACTCAGGCTTGGAATGGATTGTGTCATATTAAATTAATCACTTCCAAGCTTCTTTCCATATCTGTTTTGGCCCAGAATAGAAGTCTGGTGTTGCAGATTCCTTCTACCCCTCAAATAAAAATGACTATCTTCATTTGCTTCCATATCTGTCACTTAGGAGTCCACACCAAGTTGGATTTTGTGCACATTCTATATAAATATTCCCCTACTTAAAACTAGGTTGGTTTTGCTCAAAGTCGAAATTGGTCAGGATACCTTAGTGTCGCTGGAAAGGCACAGCTGAGACACTTGGAAACACTGGCCAGTAACATTGTGCCAGTCTGCTCTGGACTTGAAGTCCACCATGATATTTGAGATTCATACTAATGGGTGAAGGCATGCATTTTCAGTTTCTAGGGTCCATAAGAAATAGCTGGAGAGCTTATAAAAGTAAAGGGTCTAATTCCGTAGGGTAAGAATGAGAGCCAGGCATCTGCATTTTTACACTCCTAGTGAAAATGGTCCAAGAATCTCTCGTTGAGAAAATGTACGTTATGTTATTTCACCTCTAGGGATCTTCTGTTGAGTTCTCAACACTCCAGAGCAGAGTAACACATTATACGTGAATGTCAAGAAGTTATCAGCTTTGCTAGTTATTTAAGATCCTTGGTGGAAAAGGATCTGGGAAGATACCCTTTGTTGAAGCAAAAGGCAGGTGTAGGGATCAATTTAGAGTGTAAAGCAGGCATTGTCTGGAAAGGAGAAATTTGGTGGACCAGAAAGGTAAAGGTACTAGGAAAGGCACAAAAACCATGTCAACTCTGTACATGAGAACAGGGATGGGTCACTGGGCATGACTCACTTGCTGATCTAGGCCTCCAGTTATGCCCATGAACATGGCTTTGTCCTGGCCACTCTTCCCAAATGACATTCTCTCTCCAACTAATCTCATTTGAATGGGTGAGTTTTGTGGCATGTGAATTACAGCTCCATAGAGTTTTTTTTTTTTAAATAAGCACATTGTATAGAGCAAAAGATGAGATTTGCAAACTCAAAAAGTGCAGTCAATTGAACAAGTGCAAAATTAAGTACAAAGAGCAATTTTTTTAAAAAGATAACAAATAGAGTAAAAGAGATAGGCAGGACTAGGCCAGAAGATCTAACAAAGAGAAGGTGGCAGTAGCAACATTTGGAGAAATATTTGCGCATTTTGTAAAACTGTTAAAAATATTAATCTGCAGACTCAAGAATTTCAGCAAATCCAAAGCAACACAAATACAAAGAAAACTACCTCTTGGCACATCATAAACTGCTAAAATCCAAAGATAAAAAAAAATACTTAAGAATCTTGGAATATCTCTTACCTGAATTTCACACATTGGTTCTAGAAGAAGTGGAAGCAAAAGAGGGAAGTATTGAGAGAGGCTGGACCAAGTGAGGACATTCTTCTCATGACTGATGAAGAACCTGGTATAAAGGAAAACCTACAGTTTTCCACCTGCTTTGTAGGAGAAGCCAAGTTCGTCTCTACTGTGTTCCTTTATCCTATGTGTCCCCTTTACAATTCATACAGAACACTTCACTTCTGGCATTCTGGTCACCAAACATGTGGGTTTTTCCCCCCACAGCACAAGCCGCTGATTGTCTTACAATTCAACTCAATTCTGACACAATCTACTTGGATTGTGTCAAAGGTACAGGATCAGACTCACAAGACAGTCTTCCAATCCCCACTTCAAATGCCAGTTGAAAGCCCAGGTGATCACTTGTGCTTCTGACCACCGGACTATAAATTGGGTATTCCAATGACCCCCCTCCTCAGGTTTGATTAATTTGCTAGAGTCGCTCATAGAACTCAGGGAAACACGTTTACCAGCTTATTGAAGGATACAGATAAATAGCCAGATGAAGAAACACCAAGAATGAGGTCTGGGAGGGTCCTGAGCCCAAGAGCTTCTGTCCCCATACATCACAATTCCAGTGTGCATCATGTATTTACCCACCTGGAAGCTCTCAAATCCTAGACTTTTGGGATTTTATGGAGGCTTCATGGAGGCATGATCATTTTGTGGAGGCCTTTATGGAGGCATGATCAGTCATTAACTCAATTTTCCGGCCTTTTCCTTTCTCAAGAGAATGTGGCTGAAGTTGGAGGAGGGGGGTGTTTAAAAATTCCAAGCTGCTAATCATGGCTTGGTCATTCTGGTGATGAGTCATCATCCAGGAGATGTTCAGGAGCCTCTTTAAAACAAAAGACAATCCTATCATCCAGGAAATTACAAGGGTTTCAGGAGCACTGTGCCAGCAAACTGGGGCAAAGACAAAAATATATATTTTCCATTATCTCACACCATGTTAAAAGAGGGGTAAGAGAAATTGGAGCAGAATGCAGAGAGTCTTCTCAAAGCCAGGTTGGCACATATCTTCTGCCATAGCCCAGCCTCAGGGACCTTGCAAACTTGACCTCAACCTGAGTACACTTCAGTAACAATGTTGGAATTTAAACTCATTGGTTTAAGCCAATCTCAAGAGCTTCTGGTAATAAGGTGATAATCGACAGGTTCTGGGGGAGGATTACCTCTACAGGGGCCTCACCTGATGCATGCCAATAAAATAAAGACTTTTCTGAGCAGGAGAATGCAACGTGCTTTAGAATCATTCACAGCTGGGTTTGAATTCTAGCTCTAGCATTGACTGGTTTTGTGACTCTGGTACTTCACAAGTCTTGGTTTCTTCATCTGGCAAATGGTGATAATATTTATCTTGCAAAATTATTGATGAGATTAGATGAGTATATATATTATATATATACTTTATAAATATCTTTATTATATATACATTTTTAAACTGGTGAGAATATATATAATCCTGGCATATTGGGTCACCTACAACATTAGTTTGCCGTCAATGAGAAAACGAAAGATTTCAAATTCCCAGTCTCTGTTTTCTGACACCATATCCGAGCAGAACACTTAGTATATTATGCCAGGGTTAATCATTATTTTAAAAGAGATGTTTATATTTGGTTATTTGGTATTTACCTTATTCCCTAGAGATGTGATTTTTTTCCAGCCAAGTCAAAATTGTTTGCTTTGCCACTGTAGTCTTGCTGGAGAGTTTTATTTCAAGGGGAAATTTTAGCTTTTGCATATCCTAACAGAACAGAATAAATGCATTTAAAAAATGATTTCCAAGGGCCTTTCTTCCAAAAAGTTTTTTAGAAAAGTAAAATGCTAAAAATACACAATCCAGAATGGATTGGCTACATGAGTTTTATAATAAATAGAACTTGCATCACTCCTGCCACTCCTCCAGCTTGTTGCATGGATAAACCATTGCCTTTTACTTATAAAATTAGATTTAAGGAATAAAAATTTCTCTGTTCAGCAGAAATTCTAATTCAGTGCTCATGATAGTTGAATTTTATTCATTATAAATAATTTTCAGGTGTTGCTTTCAGAGTTCTGAATATTTTGGCATACATTTTCTACTTCCTTGCAAGGGAATTCAAATCTGAATGTATTTCTCTTTAGTCTTATAAAGATGACTCAGAGAGAGCTCCCAGTAGGATTATCTCTGTAACATTTTCTGTGTTAGATGCAATCGCTCTCCTATGGGTACATTGCTATATTTGGGGGGGGGGGTTCACAACAAGTTCCTTCTATACATTTCCATTCTATAATTTCACTTAGTAAGTTTCCAAAAGATTAAAAGATCATTGGAGCAAAAAAAAAAAAATCACTAAGATAGAAGAGCTTCTGTTCTTTCCGGATTGAGGAAAGTATTGAGTCTTTAAGCTCACTCAATTATTTTCTCAAATCTCTTTGGTATAATTTCATTCAAAAATTCATCTGTGACAGTGTTCTCTACAGTGAATAAACATTTAAAAATGCAGTTCTCATTAGCTGGGTGATTTATAAATTCTTAATCTTGAAGGTGTAATGATCCCTTTTTTTTTCTTTGTGGTCAGTGTTGATGATTCCGTTATATGTGATTCGACAAGCATATTAACCATAATGATGTTTGTTAGTTAATTAGTATCTTCCTCCTGGGGAAAGTTCCAACCACTTTATAAAGTTAAAAGAAGGGATAAGCAAAACTCAGAGATCGCAGCATTTACTCCTGAAATGCCTCCCCTAGAGTGAAATTGCCACTGCTTAATAGTGCAGAGTGATGTTTCATGCTGCTTAGAAGAAGCAAGCAAGAAAGAAGAGGCCAAGTCCTATTTCCAGACAACTGAATAGGAATTCCTTATATTTCAGTAATGTATCCAAAATCTCTGGTGTATCTCAGGCTATGACTCAGGTTTCTGTCCTTTGTGTCCGATAGAAATGGTATGGCTATCAGTGCCGGCAGATTGTCAAACCTGTATTAAAGCTAAGCTTTACCTAAGGAAAGCTGAAGTCAATGCTTTGAACCCATTTCTAAACTGGTAGAGTCAGATGGAGAATTTAATTCATAAGATGGACAAGAAAAATTATTTGGATATTTTAGAATAAACTTATTAAGGAAACATTGTTTTCTTATTCTGTTAATTTTAAAGAGAAAATTGTCTTCCAGTGACAGGGCACCTGGGTGGCTCAGTGGGTTAAAGCCCCTGCCTTCGGCTCAGGTCATGGTCTCAGGGTCCTGGGATCGAGCCCCACATCGGGCTCTCTGCTCAGCAGGGAGCCTGCTTCCTCCTCTCTCTCTCTGCCTGCCTGCCTCTCTGCCTACTTGTGATCTCTGTCTGTCGAATAAATAAAATCTTTAAAACAAAAAAAATAATGAATGAAAATGAAATTATAGGGGGCCTGGGTGGCTCAGTCGGTTAAGCGTCTGCCTTTGGCTCAGGTCATGATCCCAGGATCCTGAGATGGAGTCCTGCATCAGGCTCTGCTTTTCCCTCTGCCTCTCTCACGCTCTCTCTATCTGCTATAAATAAATAAATATTTTTTTAAAATGAAATTATAGGGTAATACCACAATATACTCACTGTGGCTGATGGACTCTAAGATGACCCCCAATGATTCTGACCTCCTGCCATGTACACCTTTATAAAACTCTTTCCCCTTGACTGCAAAGAGGACTCGTGATATGCTTCTAACTGATAGAATATGGCAAAGATGGTGGAAATCATTCCTGTTATTACACCATGTTTCATAAGGCCCTTTGTAGACATGCCTCATTTTATTATTTCACTTTGTTGTGCTTTGCAGATATTGTACTTTTTTTTCACAAATTGAAGATTTATGGCAACCCTCTGTCAAGCAGGTCAACACTATTTTTCCAACAGCATTTGCTCAATTTGTATCTTTGTGTCACACTTTGGCAATTCTCACAATATTTCAAGCTTCATTATTATTACACTTGTTATGTTGAACACTGAGATAGGTTGAAAGCTGGGCCTCCTCTGCTGAAGAGTTAGCCAAGTTGTGAATGCAAAGGACAAGTTCCTCAAGGAAATTAAAAGTACTACTCCAATGAACACATGAGTGATAAGATAGTAAAACAGCCTTATTGACGATCTGGAGAAAGTTTGAGCGGTCTGAATAGAAGATCAAGCCAGGCACAACACTCCCTTAAGCCAAAACCTAATCCAGAACAAGACTCTAACTCTCTTCAATTCAACAAAGGTTGAGAGAGACAAGAAAGCTGCAGAAGAAAAGTTTGAAGCTAGCAGAGGTTCGTCATGAGGTTTAAGGAAAGAAGCCATGTGTATAACACGAAAGGGCAAGTTGCAGCAAGTTATCCAGAAGCTCTAGCTGGAATAATCAACGAAGGTGGCTACACTAAACAACAGATTTTCAATGTAGATGAAACAGGCTTCTATTGGAAGGAGATGCCATCTAGGACTAGAGAGGCCACGTCAGTGCCTGACTCCAAAGCTTCAAAGGACAGGCTGAGTCTCTTGTTAGGGGTCAATGCAACTAATGACTCTAAGTTGAAGCCAATGTTCATTAACCATTCTGAAGATCCTACGGCTCTTAAGAATTATGTTAAATATATTCTCTCTATGGTCTGTAGATGGAACAAACCCTCAAAGACAGCACATATGTTTATAGCATGATTTGCTGAATATTTTAAGCCTACTGTTGAAAACTACTGCTCAGGAAAAAAAAGATTGCCTTCAAAAGATTACTGTTCATGGACAATATACGTGGTCACCCAAGAGCTTTGATGGAGAGGGGAAAAGATGACTCCTGTTTTCATGCTGCTAACACAACATCCTATAGCCCATGGACCAAGGAGTAGTTCAACTTCCAAGTCTTGTTATTAAAGACATTTAGTAAGGCTATCACTGCCATAGAGAGTGATTCCTCTGATGGATCTGGGGAAACTGAAAACCTTCTGGAAAGGACTCACCAGTCTAGATGCCAGCAAGAACATTTCTGATTCGTGAGAAGAGGTCAAAATATCCACATGAATAGGAGCTTTGAAAAAGTTGGATGACTTTGAGGGGTTTAAGACCTCAGCGGAGGAAATAACTGCAGATTTGGCAGAGATGGGAGAACTGGAATTAGAAGTGGGGCTTGAAGATGTGACTAAATTGCTACAATCTCATGACAAAACTTGAATGGATGAGGAATTACTTCTCATGGATGAGCAAAGAAAGTGATTCCCTGAGATGCAATCTATACCTGGTGAAATGCTGTGAAGATTGTCAAAATGACAACAAACAATTTAAGATATTACATAAGCTTAGATGATAAAGCAGAGGCAGGGTTTGAGAAGATTCACTCCAATTTTCAAAGAAGTTCTACAGTAGATAAAATGCTATCAAACAGCATGACAGGTTACAGAGAAATTGTGAAAGAGTCAGTCAATGCAGAAAGCTTCATTGTCTTATTCCAAGAAATTGCCATAGCCACCCCAACCTTCAGCATCCTGATCGATCAGCAGCCACTAACATGAAGAGAAGAAATTCCACCACCAAAAAGATTATATCTTGCTGAAAGTGCAGATAATTGTTAGCATTTTTTAGTAACAAAGTATTTCCTAAATAAGATTTGTACATTTTTTAGACCTAATGCTATTGCATACTTAATCACCTACGCTATAGTAAAAACACAAGTTTTATATGCACTGGGGAACCAAAAATTCCTTTGACTCCCTTTATTGCAATATTCCCTTTATTGCAGTGGTCTGAACTGAACCTGCAATATCTTCAAAGCATGCCTGTGCTAGAATACTGGAAGTCATGTTGGGAACTTAATAAAGTAAGTAGCTGAGTTAGAGAAGCCTATGTAGCAGGGAACCGAGGGAGTCATCTAGTTATTGTGAACAACTTCTAGGGCTTGAAAGCAGCCTCCAGACCACAGCCAACAAAAAAACTAGGGCTCTCAGCCATACTGCAGGAAGGAAAAGAATTCTTCCAGTAACTTGAATAAGCTTGGAAGCAGATTCTGGTCTAGTCAAGCCTCCAGATGAGAATGCAGCTTGGCTGATGTCTCGGTTGCAACCTTGTGAAACTCTGAGCACTCAGTTAAATTGTACTCTGAGTGCACAGAAACTGTGATATAATAAATTTGTATTGTTTTAAGGAACTAAGTTTGTGATAATTTGTTACTCAGTTATGGAAAAGTAATAGACACACCAAAATGGCAAAAGCATAATATAGAAGATACCAAGTATTGATAAGGATTTGGAGCAATTGGAATTTTCATATCCTACTAGAGAAGAGTGTAAATTGGTTCAGTTACTTTAGAAAACTGTTTGGCAGCTTCTCTTAAAACTGAATATATATGTATCCTATGACTCAGCAATTTCATTCCTAGATACAAAACTGAAATAAATGCATGCATGTTTACCAAAAGATATGTACAATAATGTCTTTAGTCACATTATTTATAACAGTCTCAAACTGGAAACAATCCAGATATCCATGATCAGGAAAATGAAAGAATAAATTGTGGCTTGTTCTTAAATAGAGTGCTCTATAAGAATGAAAATAAATGAACTACAAATACACACAACATGGAAACTGCAAATGTAATGTGGAGAGGAAAAAAAGCTGATGGTTTATATAAATTTCAAGAACAGACAACACTAAACTACACTACTAGAAATCAGTGTAGTGATTTTTCTGGTGGGGGTAGCAATTAGAAGGGAACGTGAGGTGTGCTTCCTGGAGCCAGCAATATTCTATTCCTTGATACAGACACTGTGATACATGAATGTGTTCATTTTGTAGTAATTCACTGAGTTACACATTATGTGTGTCCTTTTTTTCTGTGTGAATGTTATACTTTAAAAGGTTTACTTAAAGATAATATTTTGTCTATATAGCCTCTCTAAACCTTTTATGGTTAGATCCAACTCATCTGTCCTTTTGTACTTAGGATATAAAAGATGACAGTGATAGGGAAAAAATTAAAAACAGATAAGTGCTAAACCCAGGAAGCAAATCCGTGTCCCATAGTTGTCTAATATAAGACTCCAGGCTCTTATATATATTTCTGGACTATTAGAGAGTAGACTGTACACAGCATGCCCTTATATCCCTCCCTACTTCTGTGTGTTTTTTCTAATAGAATAGATTCTTATATAAACCACAGTGCAGTTACCAGATTCTAGAAATTTAACATGAATACAAGATTTTTATTTAGCCACAATTTATATTTTATTGATTTTCTCAATAAAGGGCTTTACCATTTTCCTTCCTTCTTCTCCATTTTTCTATTTACTGATTAGCTGTATGAACTCATGAATTTTCAATGACAAATAATTCATCATTATCCTTAATTATTTTGATGCTCAGTTTCCCCAGATTTGGCCAGTAGAAGTCCTTTAAACTGCTTTTTTGTCTTTTTCCATGCTCCATAATTTTTGAGCACTCGCTTAACTTCTCATACAAGATGTACTAGGCCCATAGGTTATTTTCCCTGCCCCAGCCCTGAAATCAGTCTTTCTCCAAGGTACTTTGGCTGCTTTCAGTGGAAAAATGGTAATAGAAGCCAAAATTTGGGTCCCAGGTGTGGTGATTGTTACGAGGATGCCTTACTTCTGGCCCTTTTGAGGATAAGATAAAGATGTATACACACACGTGTGCACACACACACATCCACAGACACTTGGAGGTGAGAGCGCATAACTGAATAAACAAACAGGGCTTCCTGTCAGTTCTATTGCTTCCGTACTTCTGAATTCCCAACCTCGCCCTAGTACATCCAGCTAGGTCTTCCCATCATACACAAATGCAATTACATAGTTCTTTGTACTTTAGGTACTTTCATGGACATTATCTCCTTTGATCCTCATAACTACCCTCTGATAGAGCCAGGGAAATATCATTATCATCAATATAGAGATGTGAAAATTAATTCTCTTAAAAGTTAAGTGACTACTTCACATCACACTGTTAATAAGGGCTAGAATCCCAAGTCTAATGCTGTTTACTTTACACATCTCTTTCCACACACTCTTTCATGGGTCCTTAAACATGGCAAGATATTTCTTCAGTACAGGTAATGTACAAGGAACTCTGGAGTTCCCTTCACATCTACATGACTACTCAATTCCCAACTTAACCCTCACCTTCACATGTGATGAGTGAGAAAACAGCTGTTTTATCTCTAAGCTTATATTGAATAATATAGTTTTTCCTCCTTAGTTTCTGTGAAAAATAAAGTGGTAAGCAAGTAACATATTGAAGTCCATCATTTTGAAGACAGTTAAACCACTCTAGAGCTAATGAAAATATAGCATAAATGGAAATGCCGTCTACATCTTTACAAAATATTTTCAGAAACATTCCATGTTGAATCATTTATGAACTTAAGGAATCCCAGCCAAAAATCCAACTTATGAAAGTATTCCTTTTTAAGGATAATCCCAGATATTTGGAAATAATAATTTTAGAGCATCATGTCATTATAGAGAGGACTTGTATCTCTTATCTAATGTCATCATCTCTACACAAATCATGTTGAATTAATTTGGCCCTATATCCATGTTTATTTCTATTTTATAACCTTGGTATGTATATGAAAGATAGAACTTTATGTGACAATTGTGAAAAAATCATTATGCCTATACCTGCAGTACATTTCTCCTAAGAGGAGATCTTCCATGAGTGTAGAAAATTGATTTGATTTACTTAAATAATGGGGCAACTACAAAACACCACAGAGGTTCTTATATAGAGTAGCTTAGCTTAGAGGAGACTGATAGCCCTCCTCTGAGGGGGGAAAAAAAACCACCTCATATCCTTTATAATTGAAATAGCTGTGCTCTTTTAGGATTTCCTGGTTTATGGTATTATGAGCCATTGACTATTATTCCCCCCCATTTAGACTATAGGTAATGTGTATCCCTACTTCCTGATTCTGTGGCAGCCATTGTTAATTGTGTTTTCTGACTTTTTCCTACCATTCGTCATCCTTCCCAAACACCCTCCCTCCCCATTGTTAGTTCATATGCAGTATCATAGTTTATAGGAGGAATGTAGTTCAATAGGAAAAGCATAGTATTGGGAGACAGAAGAACCTGGATTGTGTTTCCACTTTATTTAGAAATATCTAAATATGGCAGTCACTTCTCTGGGTTTCAATTATCCTCCACCACCACCATCACCACCACCATCATCATCATCACCTTCAACATCATCCTTGAAGTTACTCAAGCTCTGAAATTCTGGTTTCTTTTTCAAGTATAAAGGTACATACTAGTTTAACAGTTATCAGTTTAATATGAGGAATCAGCCCATTCTGCCTGATTCTGATATACATCTGTATAAACATAAATATGGTGTCCAAATAAAGCTGAATATTCTGAATCCCATTTAGGAAGTGGGACAGGGAATCCATGTGGGAACTTCATTCACTCATTCATCACATATTTATTGAGATATTTCCATGAGTCAGTTATTCTTCTAGGCATTGCAGATCCAATAACTAACAAGAATGTTCAAGGACACTATTCTACAGAAGCTTCCATTTTAGAAAATGTGGAGGACAAATAATAAACACATAAAGATATTAAAGGAAAAACACAATTTCAAATGGTGACAAATACAATGAAGGAAAAAACCCAGAAAAATGATGGGGTGCCTGGGTGGCTCAATGGGTTAAACCTCTGTCTTCAGCTCAGGTCATGATCTCGGGGTCCTGGGATTGAGCCCCACATTGGGCTCTCTGCTCAGTAGGAACCTACTTCCCCTTCTCTCTCTGCCTGCCTCTCTGCCTACTTGTGATCTCTCTCTGTCCAATAAATAAATAAAATCTTAAAAAAGAAAAAAACAGAAAAATGGGATGGAAAGGAGCCAGGAAAATGAGTAGGTATTATTATTATTATTATTATTATTATTATTATTATTATTATTATATTTTATCTATTTATTCATGAGAGACAGAAAGAGAGGGAGAGTCAGAAGCAGAGGGAGAAGCCGGCTTCCCACTGAGCAGGGAGCCCCGTGAGGGATTCGATCCCAGGACTGTGGGATCATAACCTAAGCTGAAGGCAGATGTTCAAACATCTGAGCCACCCAGGTGCCCATGACCAGGTACTTGAAAATGAATGATGGGGGGGCGACTGGGTGGCTCAGTCGTTAAGCCTCTGACTCCAGCTCAGGTCATGATCCTAGGGTCCTGGGATCAAGCCCTGTATTAGTTTCCCTGCTTGGCAGGAAGCCTGCTTCTCCATCTCTCAATTCCCCTGCTTGTGTTCTCTCTCTCACTGCATCTCTCTTTGTCAAATAAATTAAGTAAAAATCTTAAAAAAAAAAATGAGGGCACCTGGGTGGCTCAGTGGGTTAAGCCTATGCCTTCGGCTCGGGTTATGATCTCAGGGTCCTGGGATCGAGTCCCACATCGGGCTTTCTGCTCAGCAGGGAGCCTGCTTCCTCCTCCTCTCTCTCTCTCTCTCTCTCTCTCTCTCTCTGCCTGCCTCTCTGCCTACTTGTGATCTCTCTATGTCAAATAAATAAATAAAAATCTTTAAAAAAAAATGAATGATCGAATAAGGCTTCTTTGGGGAGCTCACAGCTAAACTGAGTTTTCTGGTCAGTCATACAAGGATCTGGCTGCAGTGCTTCCAGGCAAAGGGAGTAGCATGTATAAAAAAAGACTTTCCAAGATGGTTTAGCATGTTGGAGGAAGAGATGGAAGGCCAGAGTCATTGATGGCCTCAAGTCTTTGTAATGACTCATGGGAGACTTATTGGACCTGAGGTAAGAGAGGTGAGTTTGGCAGATGATGAGTCTATCTGGAAAGGAAAACACCTTTTCTGCATGAGGCAGGAATAATGGTCTTTCTCCTTGGGAAGAGCCAAAAGTGTCACAAATGTGGGATCAAGTAACACCAACTGTCAGACCAACAGGGCCAGTCTTTGATTTAGGTCTCTTATAGAAATCCTAAATTCAATTGGAAATCCAAAGGTAGAAATCCATGTTTCAATCTAAAATGTTCACTGTATTTTTCCTCTGAAGAACACATTATGTTTAGCAGAGGAAACCTCAGCCTTTCCCTGAAGGGTAGGTAGATCATGAGAGATGGTGAGAGTGGGGTGGGGGGGGTGCCAATGACAGATGATGTAAAATTAAATCATGCAGCTCACTTGCTGGGAGGCTGGGAAGGCACATCACCTCTCTTGATGTCTGTTTTGACAACTGTACAATGAAGGCTTAGACAAGATATTCTTGCAGTCCCTTTCCCATTCTAAGTTGGAATTGTTTATTTGTAACTCTCAGATAGATTTCTAAAATGATTTTTCTTGCTATTTAAACAATCTCCACCCTATTACAATTAAGTTTGAATAAGAAACACTAATTTTTCTAAAGCATTTTGTAGTTTAAACTTCCATCCCCAGTCCTGTACATAAGTAATTTATATTATTTAGAGAATTTTTTTCCATTAGCACATATATTCTCATTAAATTTCATTTTCTTAGCTTATAACTCATATTTTGAACAGAATAAATTGAAGACTGAGTCCTATACCAGTCCACCAGAGACCAAGATTTGGGACCACTCATTTAATCATATGGGAATTCACGTATCTCCTTTATCACCATTATACCATGAAAATTTGGGGACACTCATTTAATAAGGTGGGAATCTACATACCTCCTTTATCACTAGTATATCATCAAATTCTACCTTTTTTTTTTTTTTTTGCTTTTGTAAAACTCAAGGGAACATTTACCAGTTTCCAGATACCCAGAATCTCTCCTATTCTACAAGGTTTTTTAAAGATCAGTTCTAATCCATAGTATTAGTACTTTGACAATTAATTCAATCAGTCCCAAAAGGTTAAACTTACTTGAAAGTGAACTCTGATAATCTCAATAGGATTTCAGTTCTTTCCTACCAATGTTTAATCTACACTTCTGGTCAGGCCATCAACCATCATTCTCTAGAATATATAGAACCATCATTCTCAGAGAATATAGAGTAAAATCAACTCTATCCTACTTTATTTGGAAAACCCAAAAGACTCTATTCCAAAACTACTAGAACTCATACAGGAATTCAGTAAAGTGTCAGGATATAAAATCAATGCACAGAAATCATTTGCATTCTATACACAAAAAACAAGACAGAAGGAAGAAAAATTAAGGTGCATTTACAATTGCACCAAAAACTATAAGATACCTAGGAATAAATCTAACCAAAGGGGCAAAGAATCTGGACTCAGAAAATTAAAAAGTACTCATTAAGGAAATTGAGGAAGACACAAAGAAATGGAAAAACATTCCATGCTCATGGATTGGAATAACAAATATTGTGAAAATGTCTATGCTACCTAGAGCAATCTACACATTTAATGCAATCCCTATCCAAATACCATCAACCTTTTTTCAAAGAAAGGGAACAAATAATCCTAAAATTTACATGGAACCAGAAAAGACCCCAAAGAGCCAGGGGGATGTTGAAAAAGAAAACCAAAGTTGGCGGCATCACAATTCCAGACTTCAAGCTCTATTACAAAGCTGTCATCATCAAGACAGCATGGTATTGGCACAAAACCAGACACATAGATCAATGGAACAGAATAGAGAGCCCAGAAATGGACCCTCAACTCTATGGCCAACTAATCTTTGACAAAGCAGGAAAGAATGTCCAATGGAAAAAAGATGCTATTGGAAAATTTGGGCAGCCACATGCAAAAGAATGAAACTGGACTATTTCCTTACACCACACATAAGAATAGACTTAAAATGGATGAAAGACCTCAATATGAGACAGGAATCCATCAAAATCCTTGAGCAGAACACAGGCAGCAACCTCTTTGACCTCAGCCACAGCAACTTCTTCCCAGAAACATCGCCAAAGGCAAGGGAAGCAAGGGCAAACATGAACTATTGGGACTTCATCAAGATCAAAAGCTTTTGCACAGCAAAGGAAATAGTCAACAAAACCAAAGACAACCAACAGAATGGGAGAAGATATTTGCAAATGACATATCAGTTAAAGGGCTAGTATCCAAAATCTATAAAGAACTTATCAAATTCAACACCCAAAGAACAGATAATCCAGTCAAGAAATGGGCAGAAGACATGAACAGAGATTTCTGCAAAGAAGACATTCAGATGGCCAACAGACACATGAAAAAGTGTTCCACATCACTCAGCATCAGGGAAATACAAATCAAAACCACAATGAGATACCACCTCACACCAGTGAGAATGGCTAAAATTAACAAGTCAGGAAACAATAGGTGTTGACAAGGATGTGGAGAAAGGGGAACCCTCCTATACTGTTGGTGGGAATGCAAGCTGGTGCAGCCACTCTGGAAAACTGTATGGAGGTTCTTCAAGAAGTTGAAAATAGGGCTACCCTACAACCCAGCAATCACACTACTGGGTATTTACCCTAAAGATACAAATGTAGTGATCTGAAGGGGCACATGCACACAAATGTTTATAGCAACAATGTCCACGATAGCCAAACTATGGAAAGAACCTAGATGTCCATCAACAGATGAATGGATAAAGAAGATATGGTATATATACACAGTGGAATACTATGCAGCCATCAAAAAACCAAAATCTTGTCATTTGCAATGACGTGGATGGAAATAGAGGGTATTATGCTAAGCGAAATAAGCCAGTCAGAGAAAGACAATTATCATGTGATCTCCCTGATATGAGGAATTTGAGAGGCAGGGCAGGAGCCCGTGGGGGGAAGGGAGGGGAAAATGAAACAAGGTGGGACCAGGGAGGGAGAAAAACCATAAGAGATTCTTAATCTCAGGAAATAAACTGAGGGTTGCTGGTGCGGAGGGGGGTGGCAGGGATGGGGTAGCTGGGTGATGGACACTGGGGAAGATATGTGCTATAGTGAGTGCTATGAATTGCATAAGATTGATGATTCACAGACCTGTACCCTTGAAACAGATAATACATTATATGTTAATAAAAAAATTTTTTAAAAAGTAAAAAAAATAAAGCTTTCTTCTCATTTCTTCCCTTCAAAAAAAGAAAAATCGGGTGCCTAGGAGGCTCAGTGGGTTAAGCCACTGCCTTCGGCTCAGGTCATGATCTCAGGGTCCTGGGATCGAGTCCCACATCAGGCTCTCTGCTCAGCGGGGAGCCTGCTTCCCTCTCTCTCTCTCTCTGCCTGCCTCTCTGCCTACTTGTGATCTCTGTCAAATAAATAAATAAAATCTTTAAAAAAAACAAAAAGAAAAATCAACTCCATCTTTAGTTGCCTGATGTCCAATTTTTAAAAATCACTTTTTCATATATTTTGCCCATTTGGTTGTTTCAGGTAATAGAACAACTCCAGTCCTTGTTATTCCATCCTTTCTTTCATATTTTAAAATGTCTGATAACTCACAAGGGACCTTTTTTTGTAGTCACATTGGCCTTTTAGATGACTCCCACCTGTCTTCCTCATTTACAGTAAAATGTTTATGCAAATACTCACTCTAACATTTAATGTAACTTCATTATAATTTCATTATAATAGCCTGAGACAATCTTCCATTTAGGGTCATAGATATTTTGACAGACATTTACTGTCCTCTGGATTTCCACTTGCTTGGCCACAAAACTTTGTAGTTAGGGTGGGTCATGAGACTACTTCTAATGAATGGGTGATGACTGAAAGTGGCATGTGTTGTTTTGAGTTAAAGATTTCAAAGAAAGAGTGAGTTCTCCATTCACTCTCTTCAATGGTACAGGGAAGGCTGAGATCACAAGTTGAGATAGCAGTACCAAGAAACGGACATCCACCAGTCTGAGTTCTTGGAGTAGAGCTCCTTACCAAACTGCCATTCAACATGTAGTATGACTAAGAATGAATGTTTGTTGTGTAAAACCACTAGGATCTGGGAGTTAATTTGCTAACACAGTAAATAGCAAACTCTAAAATAATATACATCTTTTCTACAAACAAATGTATTTTTTAATAGCTAAGTTGTTATAACAGAATTTCAGACAAATCTCAACTACTTGGAAATAGCAATAATATATTTTTTAAGCCCCTCCAAAATAATCTTGGAGCAAAGAAAATGTTATTTCAAACTACCTAGGAAATAATGACTATGAGAACATCTAATAAATCCTATATGCAAAGAATACTGATAGCTGATTGAATTTAATACTAAAAAATGCAAATGACCCAATAAGTTCACTCCAAGCATGACTAATAATAGGAAATATAAAGCACCTACACCAAAAGGTTAAAGAAGAAAAATAATCTGAAAAGTGCTAAATAGAAAACTCTAATTTGATTAAAAAAAAACTGTCAGCAAATGAAGATTACGAAGGTGGTTCTTTAAAATTATAACGAAAATTCTATCCCAAACCAACTACCAATATCATGCTTAATGACTAAACACAGACATTTCTTATTTTGAAATTATGAAAGACAAAGGCTTCCTCTATCTATCCTCTATTATTTTGAAATTATGAAAGACAAAGGCTTCCTCTTCCTAAATAAGCACTCCTATTTACCATTCTTCTGCAAATGTTCGCCATTATAAAACAATAAAAGCAAGAAAACAAAACTGTCAGAATCTGTTACCTAGAAAACTCAAGAGAATCAACTGAAAAGATTTTAGAAGCAATGAAAAAGTTTAGCAATATGACTATAAATAAATAAAAAATTGGATTTTTATATGCCAGCAAAATCCAACTCTGAACAAAGGCAGATTGCCAGAAAGCACACAAATAGGCCCGTGCAACAACATTTATTGAGGAAACTCATAGAGATGGAAGCAGTAGCATGGTCTGTGGACTTAACATTGCTCTTCACATTCTGAGAAAGTGCCAAGAGATCCAACAGGGTCAGGTGTCAGATAGTAAGAGAGGGATCCTGGCCCCAGGAATAGGAGGCTTATAAACTGTTTACTCGGGGAAACCCCAAACCCTTGGCAAGCATGGCCAAGATGCTGACAGAAGTTTATTCCCTATCACCACGCTGCCACTATAGCTGTCACTATTTGGGAAGTACCAGTTCTTCCTTTGATATTATTTGGGGACCGTGGCAGAATCTGTTATCCAAAAATAGCCACAGCAGTATATCTGATTGTAGATGCTCTTCTGGAAACTTGCCACACTCCATCAAGTGTAGGGTCTATCCAGCATCTCCTTGACCTAGAGTATGCATGTGACTTCTCTGACCCATAGAATAAGGAGGAAGTGACGTTATGTGACTTTCAAGGCTGGTGCAACTGTAGGACATGTCTTCCAACTGGTGCTTTCTTTCTGAGAGGATTGCGATGGGGAAACCAGCCACTACACCATGAGAAAGTCCAAACCAGCCTTTATGGAGTGACCACGTGGAGAGGCCAGCATGGAGAAGAACAAAGCCCCACACTCCCCAACCAACAGGATCGCTAACTGCCAGACATGGCAGTTAACAAGCCTTCAGATGCTTTCAGGTCTAATCTTCAAGTATTCCAGCGGAGCCTCAGACATCAAGAGCAGAGGAAAGCTGTACTCTCTGTGCCATGCCCAAATTTCTAACCCCTAAGTGTAATAAATGGTTGCTTTGTGCCACTAAATGTTGGGGTTATTTGTCATACAACCATAGGAACTAGAAGAGCTACAAAAGTTTAATTCTTACACCTGTAGCCATCTGGATATTACATGTATCCGCCACCTGGATATTATACCATAATTGATTGCTTTAACACTCAGTGTCCTTTAGTTTCCATGGAGTTCTGTAGAAGGACAATTTCCTGGGAGTCAAATTTCAGGGTATCAATCAAGATAACCATGACCTCTGAGCCAGGTAGAAAATATAATGGGAAAAGATTACATTCATATTAACAGCAATGAAATATCTAGAAAATAGCAAGATATTTGTAGGGCCTAAACAAAGAAAACAAGTTTTCTTCTGAAAAACATGGAGACTGGTTTATCTAGAAGGAAACGTTTAATGGTGAAAATATATTAATGTTCACAAATTAATGTATAGGATTAATGTAATTATAATGGAAAATCTCAAAGTGTTTTTCCTAAATTTTCCTAAATTTATTAATTCTAAAATTCACCTGGAAAAATAAAGAGGATTTATAAAATTGAAAAATGTTGAAAAAAAATGGTATCATTCAGGGTCCAATCAGGAGACAGAAACAAAACAATAACTCAACTGGGGAACGTTTAATAATAATAATTATTAAGTATGAGAGACGATTGGAGTAATGAGTGAGGGTTTAGCTAGTAAGACGTAAAGAGAGCTAAAGAGTATAATAGCATATAGCCACTCATACCAGAGCTGCAGAAGAAAGGACCTTTCCCAAGGGCTGAGATCTAAACTTTGGTGAAGCCCAGCTATGGCTCAGTCAATGGCAAAGAAGTTTCAACGGTCCTATAGCTACCGATGGAACTTGCTTGAAATTTGCTTTCTAGAGTGCTGGGGAGAGCTGGCCTGCTAAAAGCATTTTACCACAAAACTGCCCAAGGGGAGTTCTGGGGGCGTTTATTGGTTGTTGGGTCCTCCAGACTCCTGTGCACTGGGGGAAGTAGGCACTAGAAAGCCCATGCCTACTGCAAACTGTGCTAAGCAGCTTTCCAGCGCAGAGGAGAGCCTCTTCCTCTTGCAATGTCTCTTTACCGCCCTCTACTGATGGGAGATTAACGTCATGTCTGCTGCCAAATGGAAATATTTAAAGGGCTCGACTCTATTTTCCCAGAGCATTCAATGAAGGGTGAATTTGCAGCTGAGAAGCAATAAATTGATAACTGGCAGGAGGTCATTTGGATTATCACTGTTTGATATTAAAGTATGCTTTAAAAATGTAATAATAAAAACAAGGGCACCTGGGTGGCTCAGTCGTTAAGCGTCTGCCTTCGGCTCAGGTCATGATCCCAGTGTCCTAGAATCGAGCCCCGCATCCGGCTCCCTGCTCAGCAGGAAGGCTGCTTCTCCCACTCCTACTCCCTCAGCTTGTGTACCTTCTCTTGCTGTCTCTCTCTCTGTGAAATAAATTAATAAAACAAAACAAAACAAACAATATGAGAGCACAAGACTAAGAAACTGATTAATGGAAGAGACTAAGGGAGTAAAAGGCTCAGAAACAGTTATGTGCAATACATAAATATATACATTTAATGTATAAAACAGGTAGCATTTCAAATCATTGGGGACAATTAGCGTTAAGAAAATTAGCATATGTTTAGATTTCTACTTCACACCACACAAAAAAATAAATGCAGATGTACTAAAAGATTAAAGTTAGGGAAGCTTGGTCCTTTATTTATTATTACATCAATTCTTCCTGGTGCCACCAAGGCAACACAGCCCCCAGCATCATCCCACTTGCTAGTATTTCAGACAACAAGCAAGACTCTGATAGAGGGAAGAGTCCTCTTTCAACTCACTTGAAGGAGCTTACTATGGGAATTGAGAGCTCCACCGGAAGGAAATTTCAACAAGGCACATCCAGGTTCACGGGAAAACATTAAAGGCACAGATAAGAACATGCAGAAGGATAACCAACACTGCCAGCCTATGACATCAGCATAGCACCCCGGGGAAACACACGCCTTGTGGTTTAGAGTAATGCGAAATGTATCATATATAAAAATGTGGAACGGTAGCTGAACGGTAGCTGAAAGAAAGAAAAGATTATGACAATGGAAATATCATAATGGGTGCGAGGAACAGGAATTATTTACTTCCTCTCCAGGCAGTCCCAATAGATGAAGCAAGAGATTTTGCTAAAGAAAATGGCGGGTCACTCATGGAGTCATCCATTCTGAACGCACAAAGAGTTGTCTTACAAACAGTCTTTCCAGGGATATTCCATGGTGTTGCTCAGAAATGAAATAACCTTATAAACCTAAACAATATTATAAACTTGATTGTGTTTCACCAACCACTAATAAAAAGCTCAAAGGATGGGACACCCGGATGGCTCAGTCTGTTAAGCAGCTGCCTTCAGCTCAGGTCATGATCCCGGGGTCCTGGGATCAAGTCCTGCATCAGGATCTCTGCTCAGTGGGAGCCTGCAGCTCCCTCTCCCTCTGTGCTTCTCCCTGCTCTTTCTCAAATAAATTTAAAGAAAAAATTTTTTTAAAGATTTTATTAATTTGGGGCGCCTGGGTGGCTCAGTGGGTTAAGCCTCTGCCTTCGGCCCAGGTCATGATCTCAGGGTCCGGGGATCGAGCCCCGCATCGGGCTCTGCTCAGCGGGAAGCCTGCTTCCCCCTCTCTCTCTGCCTCCCTCTCTGCCTACTTGTCATCTCTCTCTCAAATAAATAAATAAAATTTTTTTAAAAATGTTTATTAAAAAAATATTTTATTTATTTATTTGTCAGAGAGACAGGCACAGCAAGAGAGGGAACACAAGCAGGGGGAGTGAGACTGGAAGACTTATAAATGGTCAATTAACACATCTTTTGTATGTTATATGTTTTTATCTACTGTATTCTTACAATAAAGTGAAATAGGGAAAATAAAATGTCATTAAGAAAATCATAAGGAGAAGAAAATACATTTACAGTACTGTACTGTATCTACCCCAAAAAATCCATGTATAAATGGACCCACACGGTTCACAGTTGTGTTGTTCAAGGGCCTATAACACTTAAGTATATGTAAGATATACATAGCTAAAGAATGAATTCGATTTTTAAAAGAAAGTCTTTTAAATTTGCTCAAAAGTAAGGCTAAATATTTGTCTGAACTCAGAGAACAGAGCATCTTAACATAACAGCAAATTTTAAAAAAGAAAATATTGATTTATGAACTAAAATTTTAAATCTCATAAAGACAGCATGAAGAGAATTTTAAGGCCATATTTTAGAAGAAAAATTTGAAAAATTCAGGATAAATTTTGACTATCACTAAACATATAAAAAATTCTTACAAATCAATAGGAAAAATTTTAAAGTCAGAATAAATTATGCTAAAAATAGTATCCGGTATTTAAAAAATAAATCTAAGTAGCTGACAAATTTATTACCTCATTAGTAATCTAAGAAATATAAATTTAAATAAAAAATGATTTTTTGCCAAATTGGCATATATTTTAACTATATAATATCTTAGAATTATTGTATACTCTTTAATTCAGCTATTTTATTTCTATAACTTCATCTTCAGGCAGTAAAAATAGATATTCATAAAAGTATATGGCCAAGATTGTTAATGACAGCATTATCTATAATAGCTGAAAAAGGTAAACTCTTTAGAAATCCAACAATAGAAAATGGGGGTTAAGCCATTTTTGATAAATCCCTACAATAAAAGAAATATAATGTAGTAGTTAAGGGCACAGACTCTAATTTTAAATTAGTGGGATTCAAATCTGAATTTTATAATTCTTACCTTTAGAGCCTTTAACAAGATATTTATTTTCCCTAAATATCAGTATAAAGAGGGATCCTAAAAGTGCTTAACATAATGACTGAAAAGAGCATTAAACGAGATAACCCAGCAATGCACCCTTTATATAGTGTTTAGCACAAAATACCAGTGAAAATTAATTTCATATTTTCTTTTAATAGATTATCATGTAGACATAAAAATAATGTCTCAGTTGGCCTTGTAATAAAGTGGGGAAGTCTATGATGAATCGTTAATGGAAGAAAGAAGAGTATAAAATTTTATATAAACAAATTGTACAACAATAGAAGCATAATACAGGTATTAAAAAGCCAGGAATGTACATCAGAATGTTAACAGTGTTATCTCTAGGTTACTACATTATTTTTCCCTTGGTAATTTTCTACATTTTGTACATTCCTCTGCAATGAACATGTATTTTGTAATAAAAATAATCATAAATAAAAATGTAATCTGATACATGGATGAATATGTCCAGCTTTCTCCTCCTTGACGATCACAAAATATTAGGCAACATCATTTTATTCTTCCAAAGTTCTAGCACTTATACTTTATCAACAAATTCTTTCTTGTTGGCTATGATTAGATCCAAAGTAGCGTTTTCCCTTCACTGCTTTCCTTGTTGTTTGGTAGATAGAATTATCAGGAAGGCATGTCAAGAATGTATATTCCTGGTAATAGTTGATTTAATGTCACATTTAAAGTGGTGTTTTAGTTTTTTCTTCCCTTTGTACCCTGATAGGATTAAGGGTATAAAGACACTGTTGATTTGCCAATACTCAGGAGAAATTTTTTCCTTTGTTAAAAATAAATCCAACACAGCATCTACTTGCACATTTTAATATTAACTAAGTTGTCTAAACAATAAATATAAAATAGTGCTAATAATAATAAAATGATAATATTTTAAATGCCAGGCACATAATATATAATCAACAAATATTTGTTCAATAAAATAGAACCAAAATAGGTACCAGCCACTTAAAATATTCGTATTGAGCTTGTTAAAATTGTCCTTAACTTTTAAAGATATTGTGTATTTTTTGGACAGAAGACTTT
The DNA here is from genome assembly GCA_004024625.1 of Mellivora capensis. Classification (NCBI taxonomy): domain Eukaryota; kingdom Metazoa; phylum Chordata; class Mammalia; order Carnivora; family Mustelidae; genus Mellivora; species Mellivora capensis. Next base: position 52,619 of record PISX010005702.1, on the reverse strand, counting down.
TGCCTACGGGACTTGGGGACCTATATTTTAATACTGTCACTGGGCTAGTGTTAGGGTATCCTTTTTTTTTTTTTAATTTTTTTTAAATTTATTTATTTGTCAGAGAGAGAGGGAGAGAGAGCGAGCGAGCACAGGCAGACAGAGTGGCAGGCAGAGGCAGAGGGAAAAGCAGGCTCCCTGCCCAGCAAGGAGCCCGATGTGGGACTCGATCCCAGGACGCCAGGATCATGACCTGAGCCGAAGGCAGCTGCTTAACCAACTGAGCCACCCAGGTGTCCCAGGGTATCCTTGACAATAGCAATTACTGACACTTTTTCTGCCCTTTATAATAACTATCCCTGCATTTTCTGCACATGGTACAAGAGCCCCTATCTCCACTACTTACTCACTTAGTCTTGGCTCATATTTTTCTTTCTTTCTTTCTTTTTAATTTGACACAGAGAGAGAGAGAGAGAGATCACAAGGCAGAGAGGCAGGCAGAGAGAGGGGGGGAAGCAGGCTCTCCGCTGAGCAGAGAGCCCGACGTGGGGCTCAATCCCAGGACCCTGAGACCATGACCCGAGCCAAAGGCAGAGGCTTAACCCACTGAGCCACCCAGGTGCCCCTTGGCTCATATTTCTTATCACTGATCTAGTACCTGTTCTTATCACTATCCACCTACATCAGTCAGGATTAGGTTCTGTTCAGTATAACAGGAAACACAACACAAAGTCTCACTGCTTATTTTAGGGAAGTTTAAGTTTGGGAAACAAAAGGTAGGCAGTCTGACCAGTAAGGGAGTCCCACGGTACCTTCAGAGACTTTCACAAGGTTCTTCCAACTCAACTTGGTGCCATCCCTAGAGGCTGTCTATCAGAAGGGGAGGAGGGACAGTAAAGGGTCCTCCAGACTGGGAAAGCACCTTGAGACAGAAAAATGAAACAAGCCACTCCATACATTTACAGTTTCATTCAGGTTAACTTACCAACGAGGGCCAGAGGGAGAGTGGAAGATACGGGTACCGTGTGGCTATCACCTAGCCTCCACACCCAAACCTTGATCCACAGCTTTAAAAGGACGGGAGGCATCATGGTGAGGTCAGAGGATTGTTATCTGAAGTGGTATCATCTGTGCACCAGTCCTCTCTCCTAGTCATCTGAAGCAGTGTCTTCTGTGCGACAGTGATCTCTACTAGTTACCTCAAGTGGCATCTTCTGTGCACCACTTCAGGGAAAACCAGAACAAACCTTCCCACATTCCAGCCAGGGCACACGTTAACCTCCACAGAGCCTTGGAGGGAGCCCCAAAGGAGGTCACTGCATGGGCATGAATAAGATGGAGCGCCAAAGATGGAGTCAGTGTTCTCAGCACTCCTAGAGTGTCCTTGACTAGTGACCCAAGATAGCTGGTGGGGCTCCGACCAGCACAGTCACCTTCCGAGCAGCATGACGTATGATGGCTATGCTTCTTCCTTTTAGGAGACTTTCTATGCATACCTCATGGCACTTCCTTAATACCTGTGTTAGTTAACTTTTCCTGTGTAGCAAATCATGCCCAAACTTTGCAGGTTGAAACAACATACATGTATTGTCTCATAGTTTCTGTGGGGCGGGAACCCATATGCAATTGAGCTGAGTACTTCTGGCTCAGGATTTCTCATGAGGCTGCAGTCCAAGTGTTGGCTGGGTCTGAGTCAAAATGAAGGCTTACCTGGGAAGGATGTGCTTCTGAGATCTCTTGTGAAGCTGTTGACTGGCCTCAAGTCCTTGCTGGCTGTTGGTTGGGGACATACAGTCTCTCTGTAGAGCAGATTACAATATGGCAACTGGCTTCCTTCAGAGCAAAAGAGTGTGAGAGGACACCACAAGATGGAAGCCATAGTCTCTTTGAAACCTAATCTTGGACCTAATCTTTTCACTTTTGTCATACTCCATTCATTAGAAGGTCCAGCTCATTCTTGAGAGGAGGCCATTGCAAAAGGGTTGCTTATGGACCATTTTAAAAACTGCCTACCACAAAATTGCATTAAACAAAATGTGGTCACATATATAGATTTTCCTCAACTTACAATGGGGCTGTGTTCGGGTAAACATGACAGGTTAGCCCAGCCCACCTTAAACATGTTCGGAACCTGAGGGTTGCTGCGGGGAGGGGGTCGGGAAAGGTGGGTGGGGTAATGGACATTGGGGAGGGTATGTGCTATGGTTAGTGCTGTGAAGTGTGTAAACCTGGCGATTCACAGACATGTACCCCTGGGGATAAAAAATTGTTTATAAAAAAATAAAAATTAAAAAAAAAAAAACCATGTTCGGAACACTGACATTAGCCTACAGTTGGGCAAAATCATCTAACACAAAGCCTATTTTATAATAAAGCATTGACTAGCTCACGTAATCGACTGAATACCATACTGGAAGAGAAAAACAGCATGGTTGTATGGGTACGGACTGGTTCTAAGTGATCAGACACTTAGATCCACCCTCATGACGGCTGGCTGACTGGGAGCTGCCCAGCCTCACAGTTAATGGGATCATATTTTTCTGGGCTGATTTTATAACTGGTTTGTCTTTTTGAAACTCACTTCAGGCTCTGCTGTTAAGCTACCACTGCACAGCGGTCTATAATCTACAAAATAACTTACTGGACTTCTTGTTCTAGCGTACAATCATTTGCTCCAAGGAAGTTCATCAATGGCCCCCTAAAGGATTCTGGGGACATTTGGAATCCAATGAGAGAGAGAAGTATCCTGGAGACTTAGAAACATATTCTAATAATAGCATCTAGGTCCCTTGTTGTAATGTCAGGCATGGGTACATAAAATAGATTGAGTCCAACTGTGCCCGTTATGTACTTGTGCTTCACACCGTTAGTGATGGGCAAGAAATCAAAAGGAGCATTTCCAGAGCTACCTCAACAAGCCATTCCACCAGGAAATCATTTCCTTCAGTCAATCAGGCACTGTGAAGTCATTTCAAGTACTTCCACTGCTCCCATTTCGGCCAAATGTCTGAAATTCTTCCAAGCCTTTCTGGAAAGAGTTTAAGATACAAATTGGCATTTGAAGGATTAGACTGGACAGTAGTTGAACTCTGGGTTCTGCCAGACATTTGCTGCGTGACTATCCCAAGACACCTGACCACCCACACCTTCATAATCTAGAAATTTATGGCTTGAGGGAGGTATATGCCTAAAAGAGCGTCAGTGAAATCCATTGAATGCTTTGAAGAGACCGTTACATAATTGAAGTTCATCACTACTGATTAATCAGCCTCTTTTCTTGATGCATTATTCATGTCCATTAATTAATATAATAAGTAGGACTCAACTTTGTCTTTCACAATGAGCACAGCACCTCTTTTGTCCTTATTCTTTTTGTTTTCTTATTTGCATTTAACCTTTTACTTGGCAGTAATCAACCATATATACTTCACTCACAGAAAAAGCAACACGTTAGTCATCACCAGTCATTAAATAAATTCCTTGATTTTTGAGGAAAAAAAATCCACATTCCCCCCCCCCCCAAAATCTCTACTCTCTGGCATGCTTCAGTACCATGGATGTTGATCGTTGTTCTTGTCATTTCTGCCCATAAAAAGCTCTGAGTCTGAAAGCCAACAGCATTCAGTCACCTTTTTCATGCCTTATGCAACAGCTCATTTGCCCTGAAAACCTTAGGGTTGGCCTCAGTGATGGACTGAAAATACTCTTCAGCGCAAGGCTGAGACATAGACACAACCTGAGCAGTTTTAAATCTTGAACTTGGAATTTATATCAAATGTTGGCACTATCACTTAGTTGGGGGCCAGGGAAAGATGGAGCCAAAAATCATATGGAAGATAAAACCTTTGAATGCTGCCCTCCTACCTTCTGGTTTTATTCTATCTCAACATTCTCATGCTGTCCAGAGTTCCTGATTTCCTCTCAGGTCTATGCCCCACTTGGTTTTTTTCTCTTTCCCCAAGAAGGCTCTTCTGTTCCAATATCACCTAGAATCTTAGAATCTCAGTGATAGAAAAGAATACCAACTTCTCTGATTCACACCTCTATCTAGTGCATCAATCCTGCCTATAAAGTTTGCCAGCATGTTTTCCAGCCTCTGCTTCAGATCTCCTAAAATGAGAAGGTAGTAGCCCCTTTCATTGTAAAAGATTTAACAAGTTTCTCATTGAACCAAAAATCCTCTGTTAGCTTCTACTTGCAGCATTTTATTCATTCATTGATATACCGAGGAGAGGACAATGGGGCAGAATCTTTACAGGTAACTCTAAGGGCTTCCAGATGAAGAGGGGGCCCATCCCTCCAGGTGGACAGAGAAAGCAGAAAGCAGTATGTGAAAAAGCATAGGGAGCCAAGCTGCAAGCAATCTGGGGGCAGATGGCTTTACCATCTTCATCTCTTTATCTATTTCTTCTAGGTCTTAAAGTATTCTTTAAGACCTAGTGACTGCCTCTTTCTCCAGGACCTTGTACTACCAGATACCATCTCTTTCTCTTTGGTATCTTTGTCTCTCTCACAGCCTTTCAATAATGTTCAAGGGACACCTGGGTGGCTCAGTTGGTTAAATATCTGCCTTTGGCTCAGGTCATGATCCCAGGGTCCTAGGATCGAGTCCCGCATTGGACTCCCTGCTCAGCGGGGAGCCTGCTTCTGCCTCCCCCTCTGCCCTTCCCCCAGTTCATGCTCTCTCTCTCTCTCTCTCTCTCCCTTAAATAAATAAATAAAATCTTTTAAAAAAATAATATTTGAGTCTTTCCCAGTGGAAATGCCTTCCATCGACCCTGCCTACCTTCAAGTTTCTACCCCTCTTCTTCCTTCCAAGTAATTTGTCATGAGAGTAGCCCAATGTTCCTTAAGATGTGGTTCATGAACAACTCAAACCAGAGTCACCCAAGTCCTTGTTTAAAATGCAGTCTTCTAGGCTCTGACTCCAGAAGTAATGAATCAAAATCTGTACAGCAACCTACTGGAGTTTTCTTCTTTTAAAATAAAGCTGCTCTAACATTAGAGAACCACTGAAGAAGCCAATATTTCTAGTCTCTTGAGTCCACTGTAAGCAAGATTCTACCCCACTTTGTTACTAAAACTCTCAATATTCTGCAACAATCACCCCTTCTTTAAGTTCTATCCTCTTGTTTTCTGAAATCACCACCCTTTGGTGATTTCCTTCTTTTCTTTTGTCTCCTTTCCCTGGACTCTCTTTGCTCATGTGGTAAATGAAGTTATTTCTCAGATGTTCAGTCATGACCCCTTTCTCACTGTACATGTACTTACGCCCTGATGAATTTTTCTAAATCATGGCTCCAAGGACCATCTATATATGGTCTCTAATATCCATATTCAGCTCCACCTCTATTTCATGTAGTCTACTACGTGACTACTATTCTAGTAGTCATGGTGAATCACAAAAGTCACCATTTAAAAAATAGAATCCTCTTCATAATCTCCCTCTCCTCAAAACCATTTCTCCACTTTTGAGTTAATATCAGTAAAGATGCTTTCAAATTTAAGTACCAGAAAACTCAGACTCAGTTGGCTTGAATAATAAGGAAAATGTATTGTTTCACATAATGAGAATTCTAAAGATAGGTCAGTCCCTTGATCGGTTCACTCAGAGGCTAAATGACATTAAGCAAGACCCAACTCCTCCTATTTTTACTTCCTGCCATTTTCAGCCCATTGGTTAATCCTCAGGCTAGTCTCTCATTGAGATCACTGCTGTGCTGTCAGACATCATATCAAGACAAGTTATATCTGCTGGAAAAAGACAAGGACTATTTCTTTTCCTGTGGGTCTTCATATCAGCAAAGAAAACCCTGACCAGAAGCCCTGTAGAAGACTTCTCCTCTTCTCATTGGCCAGAATTGTGCTACATGCACTTTCCAAAATCATCTACTGTAAAATGGATGGAGAAGGGCCACTGTGGTAGGCTCACCTCTCTTGGACCGTAATGTTGCCTTGAGGGTGATGGGTATGTGAATAGTCAGAGTTCTGTTAGAAAAGAGAAAAGGGATGCCTGGGTGGCTCAGTCGGTTGAGTTGCTGCCTTTGGCTTGGGTCATGATCCCAGGGTCCTGGGATCAAGTCCCACTTCGGGCTCCTTGCTTGCTGGGGAACCTGCTTCTCTCTCTGCCTCTGCCTGCCACTCTGCCTGCTTGTGCACTCTCTCTCTCTCTCTCTCTGACAAATAAATAAATAAAATCTTTTAAAAAGAAAAAAAGAAAAGAGAGAAGATAGTTGAATCAATTACAATTAGTTTTTTTAAATTATTTATTTATTTATTTCCTTGAGAGAAAGAGAGTGCAGGGGGAAGGGGCATAGGAAGAGGGAGAGAGGAACTCAAGTGAACTCCTCACTGAGCATGGACCCTGGCTCATGACTCTGAGATCAGACCTGAGCTGAAACTAAAAGTCAGACGCTGAGCCGACTGTGCCACCCGGATGCCCCAGTTATAACTAGGTCTGATTGCTATCAACAAACATCCAGTTCAACAGTGGTTTACATACATAAAGAAATCCAGAGGCAGAAAATCCGGGACAGTTGTCTTAGCTCCATGAAGGGACGAGGGATCCAGGCTCCTTGTAAGCTTTCTGCTTTTCCAGATGAGGTTGCCATGGTAGAGTCCGGCCGACCTCTTGAGTCTAGGCAGTAGTGTTGCACAAATGAAAGAGAAGAGCCCCATCTCTCTCTCTCTTTCTTCTAAGGAGACTTCTCAGATTAGATTTATTCTTATGTTGCAAAGGAAGATGGCAAATGCCATTTTGAGCTTGATACATTGTCCAGGGCTTTGTTACTAAGGAAGGAAACAGGTCTATTGGGACGCAACCAGCAAATCTGTTACAGGGGGAGTGTTCATACAGGTGTCTGTTACTGTCACCATTCTTTCCCTCAAGTCATCCAGCCTGGAAACCAAGCACCTTCTTTAATTGTCTTGCATCATCTGACATATGACATGCGCCAGGGTGATTCTGTCTGTCACAGACTTAACAAACCTTTTCTTTTTTCTCAATTCCACTCCCTCTGTGTTAGATCAGAGCTTCACGACGTCTGGACTCTTGTGATAGCCTCCTTCCACCCTCATCTGTATCCAGACTTCTTATTTCAGTCTATTCCTAATGCTATCTTCAGATTCTTCCTGAGCACAACTCTGATTTGCTAAAATAACTCCAATAGCACTCTATTCCTTACCAAATGAAGTTAAATTGCCTAGTATGTCAAGGAAAACTCAATACAGTGGCCCCAGCCAATCTCCCACTACTCCTTGCACTTTCATCAAACCAGATCAAATCTTTACAGAGCCATCCACATGTCGCTGATTTCATTTAGTGATATTTGTCTTGCCAACATATTACAATATGTGGTTAATACATAGTTTTCATTTTCCTCTTGCTCCATAGGCTGCCAAATCCTTTCCATCAATGAGATTCCAACATGCTCTCCTAAGTTTTATCTATTCTATGATGTGTATGGTTTATTCCACTTGGGCTCTCTGTCATCTATTTTCATGATCTAGCAAAACGTTTCAATCCACAATGGCTAACTAAAGGTATGCATGTTATATTCTTGAACAGATTGTGATGGAGCAAAGGAAAAATAACAACCTGCACTGAAAATGTAGGTTCCTTTTTTAAAGTTTTTTTCCAGCTTTATTGACAAATAAAAACCACATATATATTTAAGGTATACCATATAATGTTTTGATATTTGTATACATGTGATATGATTACCATACTCAAGCTAATGAACATATCCATCACTTCATGTTATTAGAAGTTTTGTTGTGAGAACACTTAAGATCTACTCTCAGAAAATTTCAAGTATATAATACAATATTTTTAAAGCATTTTTTAATTATTATTTTGCTGTTGTGCTGAGATTTAAAACCTCTCAGCAATGTTCAGGTATACAATACAGTATTGTTAACTATAGTCACCTTGTTTTATGTTAAATCCCCAGAACTCACTCTTCTTATAATGGGAAATTTTTACTCTTTGAGCAAACTCTCCCCAGTTCCCCCACCCTCCAGCCCCTGGCAACCGCCAACCCACTATCTTTTGATGAGTTCATTCATTTATTTTAGATTCAGTATGTGAGATCATATGGTATACATGCAGATTCCAAGGAGGGTCTCTGAAGAAAGAAATAATGAAAAAAAAAAGTAGCAATCATCAGATAATTAGGGATGGATGAAAATTCTTTGACATCTCAGAAGCACTATCATATTACTGCAGACCAGAAGGATTAACCATAACCATCTATTATTTAAGTTGGAAGACACTTAGGTTGGAGACACATCATGACTCCAGGGAATCAAAGACAAAGAGAAATAGTTGGTGGATGATACTGGAAAAAATCATTTTCCCAAATTTAGGCAATAACAATATGATTTTATTTCTAGGAAAGCATCCCATTTTCAGATACTTTAGATTTATCCTGAAGCCAGTGAAGCTTAAGTAAAAGGACCTCCACCAGGACAGGTCTTTTCTGAGGTTCCATGACAGGGCCATAGCAATATGTTCATGGGGCTGTGTCGGTATTTTTTAAAATAATTTAAAGGTGACAAGAAAATTGCAAAGATAGATGCATCACTACTATCCAGACACCCAATTTGAGTTTTACCAGTTGCCCCAGTAATGCGCCTTATAGAAAAGTGATTCACTTTATGATTATATATTCTATTAGACTCCTTCAGTCTGGAGCTCTTCCTTAGTTTTTCCTTGACATTCATGACCAGGATACTTTTGAAAATTATAGGCCAGATATTTTGTAAAATGTCTCTCAGTTTGGGTTCATCTGATGTTTTCTCATAGTTAGATTCAGCTTATCCATCTCTAGCAAGAGCATTACAGAAGTAACTCTCTGTTCTCATTGCATCTCTTCAGGTGGGACAGGATTTCCATTTGTTCAGTTAGTGGTGGTGTTAATTTCAATCATGCATTGAAGTGGCATTTGCTGGGTGTCTCTAATGTTATCTTTTCCCTTTGTAATGAAGATATTTGGGGGAGGTATGTTAAGACTTTGCGAATTTCACTCACTAGTCTTAGCATGCATTAATGACTTGAAGTATTACTATAATGGTTGCCAACAGATGATTTTCTAATTTCCTCATTCCTTCTACATTAATTAGTTGGCATTCTCCTGTAAGTAAAAGCTTTTCCTTCTCCCCATTTATTATTCACAATTTACTTAGAGTTGTGTGAATTCATGGTTGTTATTTTAGTCGATGAGCAATACTCTATTATTAGCATCTTTATTTTGACCTCAAGTTCTCCCTAATTTGGCCAGTGGGAACCCCTTTAAGCTGGCTTCTGTGAATTTTGACACACTGCCATCATTCTTTGGGTATCTCTTGCTTTCTAAAAGAGCAATATTTCCAAGCTTATCTTATAATTTCCTTTTTCCAAACCTGCAATAGTATTGACAGACCAAGATCTGAACATTAGGGGCGCTTGCTGCTTTGGGGTGTTGCTATTTTGAAGCATCTATATTTACTTTTATACCCTTCTATTAGAATTTTACTTTTTAATTTTTATTTATTTGTTTGAGAGAGAGAGAGTGAGAATGAGAGAGAGCACAGGGGGTCAGGGAGAAGGGGCAGAGGGAGAAGGAGAAGCAGACTCCCTGCTGAGCCGTCCCACCCAATGTGGGGCTTGAGATTCCAGGATCCCGGAATCATGACCACCCAGGGGCCCCTACTTTTTATATCTTTCTATATATGAATTCACGCTGATACCTCCTATAACAATCCAACACAAGGTTCATTTTACGACTTAACCGTAATTTGGTAGTCGTTTTATAAACATCTCAATAGAACAAGTAAGAATTGATAGATTCCTGATTTAAATGTATGTGAACAGTACCTCCTTCTATATTTAAGTTTATTTATGAAAGAAAAGTAAAAATTTAGATGAGATTAATAAAATATGAGATGTGATAAAGATGAGTGATAAAGATCTATAGAAATTGTTTTGACAGTGTTCACTTTGGCAGCACATATACTAAAATTAGAAGTTGTTTTGACACCGAAAAGTCGTTCATAGGAAAAAATAAATTTTGAATAAAAGTAATTTTTTAAAAACTTCAAGGATAATTGTGTGATAAGCCAATTAATGAAGTTGAATGAAGCATGTGAATACAGTGAAAAAAATGTCACATTTCTTGCTGGTTTGACAAAATAACTGACATCAGGGAAGATCAAATAAAACCCATGATACACATTAGCATATTTAGAACTCTGTTCTCTGACAGTGAGAAGCCTGGCTACCAAAACTCAGTTTATTTACTTATTGGATCCATTTCCCTTTTCTATAATCTTCTTCCCAATAGCTGCCACATGGATGCCCTTTCCCCGAGGTTACCCCATACCACACACCACTTGACTGTGCCCTGGCTTTCTCCTCACCCAAATAAGCTCTTCTCTGGGGCTGCTTCTACCTGCCCATCCTACCTCACCCTGAGTTCAGCTTTTCTCTTTGCCACTATTGAACTTCAAAGTCCTCCACAGGCTCATGAACAACCTCCTCAGTCTTCTGGGGCTCTGAGAGCTCACTTCTACCCATTCCCTCCCCTGGAGATATCACTTTCCCACCCCCACCCCCCACCTTTCAGTCTTCCATACCTCAGGCTCCCCCACCGTCCCTACAGCTCCCGACAGAAACCAACTTTGGTCCCAGTTAATGCTTTTTGGACGCAATTGTTCAGAAAAGAAGGGCGGAAGAGAAGAGGATTTCCAATGTTTTTATAAAATAAGGATATTTTATAAATGGCCTTTCATAAATTTGGAAAAGGTATTTTTAACCACTATCAGTTATGAACACCATCTCTTCCTCCTGCAGCTTTCCTATGGCATGTGACCCCCAGTGGTGCGTGACACTGGAGCAGGCGTAAGCATTTTTGGGATTTAGCAAATCCTGGAGTTATATTTAGTTTGGATATAGCAGAATATATTTGTGTGGAATAAATATCATATATTTATATTTACCTTTATTTTGCCGCCTGGAAAGCGTTTATGTGTGACTTCAACAAAGTGAAACAAGTCGGTCTGATTGTAACCTGCTCGAGGCAACATTTACAAGCATTGTGACAACCCAGCTGTGATAAAAGGTGAGCGGAAAGATCTCGTTGGTCATTAGTAAGTTTGTGGAATATGTGCCTCATGCGGCTCACACCTTATGCTTGTTGGAATAAAAAAAAATATTGACCCCACAGTTCGCAAGGTTGGTGATTGCTCTGATATTTGATAAAAGTTCTGTGTTTTCGGGTTTATCTCCTGCATAGAGTATTTAAACCCACATACCAATTGGGCTTTTTTCTTTAGTCTCCATGTAACAATTTGACCTGCCCCTTAAAGAGCCGCTCGAGGCTTGCAGCACAGACCCAAAGAAGATGCAAAAGGTTTATTTAAAAGTTAGTAGTAACCAGGGCGCCTGGATGGCTCAGCTGGTTGAGCTTTTACTGGATTTTGGCGCGGGTCATGAACTCGGGGTGGTGGGATCAAGCACCATGTGGTGCTCTGTGCTCAGCAGGGAGTCTGCTTGGGATTCTTTCTCTCCCTTTGCTCCTCCCCATGTTCGAATGCACATTCTCTCTCACTAAATAAAAAGTAAAAAGTGAAAAAAAAAATTTAAGATTTTATTTGTTTATTTGACAGAGAGATATCACAAGAAGGCAGAGAGGCAGGCAGAGAGGAGGGAAGAAGCAGGCTCCCGCTGAGCAGAGAGCCCGATGGAGGGCTTGATCCCAGGGCCCTGAGATCAGGACCCGACCTGAAGGCAGAAGCTGAACCCACTGAGCCACCCAGGTGCCCCAAAAAGTAAATTTTTTTTTTTAGATTTTATTTATTTATTTGACAGAGAGAGAGATCACAAGTAGGCAGAGAGACAGGCAGAGAGAGAGGCAGGGAAGCAGGCTCCCTGCCCAAGCAGAGAGCCTGATGTGGGGCTCGATCCCAGGACCCTGGGATCATGACCCGAGCCGAAGGCAGAGGCTTTAACCCACTGAGCCACCCAGGCGCCCCCCAAAAATAAAATCTTTAAAAAATAAATAAAATCAAAGTAAAACTCAAAAATGCGACTTAACTGTAATTTGGTAGTCGTTTTATGAACATCTCAGTAGAACGAGTAAGAATTCATAGATTCGTGATTTAAATGTATGTGAAAAGTACCTCCTTTTATATTTAAGTTTATTTATAAAAGTATAAATTTATATGAGATTAATAAAATATGAAAAGTGATGAAGATTAGCAATAAAAATCTATAGAAATTGTTTTGACACTGGGAAGTCATTCATAGGGAGAAATAAATTTTGAATAAAAGTAATAAAAAAAACCCTCATGGATAAAATGTTTGATAATCCAATTAATGAAGTGGGAGAGGCATGCGAATACAGTGAAAAAAATGTCACATTTCTTGCTGATTGACATAAAATAACTGGCATCAAGAAAGATGAAATAAAACCCATGATATACCACCATAATGAAGACATTAATGACAACAGGATGATAATGTCATTGATTCAAAAAGAATTAAAGACAAATCACTGCGAAAAGGAAATTGAAACACCCTAAAATCTTACAGCTCATGTATAAAAGAAACTGGATAGTGTTTTCCCAAATTCAATAACAGCTTCAGAAAGTTAACATGGGGGGCACCTGGGTGGCTCAGTGGGTTAAGCCTCTGCCTTCAGCTCGGGTCATGATCTCGGGGTCCTGGGATTGAGCCCCGCATCGGGGGGGGGGGGGTCTCTGCTCAGCGGGGAGCCTGCTTCCCCCTCTCTCTCTGCCTGTCTCTCTGCCTACTTGTGATCTCTGTGTGTCAAATAAATAAATAAAATCTTTCAAAAAAAAAAGTTAACATGGTATTGACAACAAAGAGTTATGAAATTGAAACATTTTTTTTCTAAATTGGTAAAAATAAAATTCAATTTTATCAACAACCTTAGAAAAATTAATGAAATATCTTTCTTTTTTCCATAGATACTATATTGTAAAATCATTGCCATATAAAGTGACTGTCAAAGATTATAAACACCCCACCCCTAACTAAATGACAGTGAAAAGTATTACAGTTATATGAATTAATTCAATATTACTTTATTTTTCCAGATTTTGTGAAGTTAGTGATATTGCCAGCTCTTATGTAACTTGTTATCTACCTCTCATTCTAAATAAATCTGCATTGTAATGTTTTATTTCATATTCATAACTTTTATTATTTTATTAAAGGGGATTTCCCAAATAAGTAATCTCCAGGTCCCTCTTAGTCTGGATCTGCCCCTTCTAGAATTTATAGTATTTCAAGCAGGCTTCCAAGGCTGAGCTTATGCTGTTTCTTGTGCCTAGAACTGCCTCCACCTCCTTTTGTTACTTATTATTCAAGATGTAACTCACACATAACCTACTCTGTGAAACCCTTCAGCCTCCGCTCCTAGCCATCTCCCAGGCAGAGTGCTTTCAGAGAATGTTTATGTATCTCATTTGTAATAAGACAGATAATTATATCCCCTAATAGAAATGAGCTCTTTGAAGGCAAGAGGGTGTCACATTGTCCCCAGCTCCTAGCCTTATACCTGTTACTCAGGGCGATTTAGTAAATATTGGGTGACCAATGACTCTATGAACGAGTTGCAGTGTCACACGATATGGTAACATTTTAAGACGTATAGTTGCCAATAACCAGAGAGAGAGGATGAGAGAAGATGGTGCTTCCTCTCTTTTATCTAGTTACTTAGATTTCTGGGCCTTTTCCTGAGCTCTTTTGTGCCTGTAATCCAGTTTGTATGGCAGGCCTTCTGTTAGTGGAGAAACACTTTTATTTTCTTAAGCTGTTGTTAAGGTATCTTTTATGAACAAGTAACTTATTGGGGGGGAGAAAAGAAGAAGAGAATGTTGGGTCCACAATGCTCAGGGGAATCTTTTCATTTCTTTGTATTGTGGATAAAGGAACAGCCTCTGGGGGGAAAAAAATTCATTTCCTGATCTATTCAGCAATCTATTAACTTCCTTTCCTTCATACACAGTGAGCTTTTTTTCTGCCTTTTTGCCCTCCCTCCACGGCCTGTTTCATTTCCTCTCTCATATTTAGCACATGAGTGCTTTCTCGAAGTTTCGACTCTCCTTGCACTGCTTAGTGTCAATGTGCCTAAGTGCAGATGTCACTTCTCAGGCCTGCCTGCTGCTGTTACTCCTAGTTGTCCTCATCATTGGTTCGGAGCGGACTTGCACAAATCCATATTACCTGCCTTTGCTCAAGCCTTTGATGTATATTGTGTCCCAGAATGGAGGCACCACTATGCCCAGAAATTGCCTGTCCATCACCTTTTGCTGTGCACTGCGGAATTAGCTGGAGCCTCCATCGTTCATGAACAACATACTCCCCATGTTCTATATTTCTGAACACTGTTTATTGAAATGAAGACAGCCTATTATCACCGAGTGAGTTGTTTGAATATAGCCCTGTGCTTGCATTCAATATCCATTTATGCATTCATTTATTCAACAGACTGCAGTGGAGTACTTCATAGGTATTAGGGACTATTAAGATCCTGGAGGTACAATTTATAGGATTGGGTCTTTCCTGACCAACAGTTCTGTGTGAATTATAGAGTTATGGAAAGCAGGGGAGTTTTGAGCCAGGAAAGTTGGGTTTGGAAGCTGGCTCTATCTCCAACCAGCTGTGAAGGGGTTTACCTGAAGTTTTTAGTGTTTTTCATATGTAAAATGGGGAAACAATATCTATGGTTGTTGTTTGGATTGAATGATATAATTTTCAAAGCATCACTGAATGGTGGATTTGGGAAGGGGAGGTGAGAACACGCCAACATCCCAGGGTTTTCTCTGTTTCAGTTGGAACCACACCTTTTCCCTTTCAAGGAAATGAAAAGCAGCTACTGAACGGTGCAGAACACAAGGGAAGTGGTCCCAGTGCCAGACCCCAGCTCAGCACTGGGAGGAAACACAGTCCTATTCCTTCCACCTCCTTCCCCACGTCAGACCCCAGGCCCAGAGCTAGCAGCTGAGGCCAGCACTTGACAGTGACTGTGATAGGGAGAAGCATCAAAGACGAGCAGTGAGAGCTGCCCACAGCATCAGTACTGCTGACAACAGCCAAGTCCTGAAGATTCTGAAGACAGAGCAGCATTCCTCGGATCCCAGCCTCCAGCACTCAGTGCAAAGAGCTCAAGCATGACCTGGACGTCAGCTCTCAGCTGTGGCAGGCAGAGCCAATGACCTGGTTCTTGGTTCAGAAGGAGACAAAGGGCTCAAGGATTAGGGGTACAGGATGATAGCTGGAGGCCAGTAAGATTCTTTGGGCATTGTCAGGAACCATCAGTTGCACTAAATTCTTACATTCTGATACCTGCACACCACCATTTTCCCCCAGCTTTGGGGCTGAGAAGAGGTCTACTCCCATGGGCAGATCCTAATGTATTGAGGACTGCTTTCTGCATGCCAGACATCTTACTAGATTTTATATATGTCTATTCCATCTTCACAACTCTTTCAGGTGAGTGTTATGCCCATTTTACAGATGAGAAGCCCAAGCTCAAAGAGAAGATAAGGGCCTTTTCCATGATCACACATGGGAGATGGCATATTTCTACCTGGGACTCTGACTTCCATAGTCAGGCTGCTTCTCGCTCCCACGTCGTAGATTCTTGGCTTTTATGGTGTGCATTTTTAATGCATCTTGGGCCTGCCTCCCTCTTTGCAGTGCCCTAGAAATTCAAATATGAGCACTTAAAAGTTTTCATGACTATTACTTCATCGTGTTCTGAGGAGGGCCATGGAACTGTGGATTGTTCCATGGAGAATTGTTCAAAGTGCTGCTCCATGACCTTGCTCCACTCCAGCTAAGTCCTTCGTGTGTGTATGTGTGTGTGGGTGGATGGGTGTGTGTGGGTGTGTGTGTCTGTGTGTCTGTGTGTGTGTACTACCGCCTGAACTAACATTGCACCGAGGGGACTGGGATGTCACAATCACAAGTAGAAACAACAATATTCCTCTCCAATGTCTTTATCCCCTCGCTTCTTCCAAGCAACTAGTCCTGAGCAAAGCCACCGGGTAGTTCATTTTCTTGGCTCCATGGAATGCTTTATCTTCATTTGTGCTCCTTGTTTCATTCTGCTTCATATTTTTAAACATATGGCGACTCCCAGACTAGATTCAACAGCTCTTGAAGTCAAAGTCGTTTTTCAGGTTTGTTGGTATCCACATTGAATTCTGTAGGTGCTCATTAAATATCAGCACTTCAGAGCTCTGTATGCACGTTGAGGGTGGCAATGGGGGATGGAGAGGAGCAAGCATTGAGACAAGCAAGCAGTAAGACGAGCTAGGATTTTTTCATAGAAGCCACTTCCATACATTACTGGTATCTGCCCAGGTCCCACCAGCCTTGGACAGTCTAGCAAGGTGACAGGATCAAGAGATCTTTCACCCAAAATATCCTTGTGGTCTGACCAGGTGACTCCCAGGAAGCCCCAGACCCATCTCAGACCTGCTGGAGAGGCCAAGGAAATTCTTGGAGGTTGTGTCACTTTGTGGACTCCCAGGATGAGTCCTCCTAGCTGGGACACAGGAGACTCTGCCCTCCTCTTCCCCAGCAGAACTCACTTAGGATTCAGGTTGTTGTGTCCCTATCCGGTAGCTGAGTGACTGTGGTCCTTGCTCTTCCTTGCTCAACATGACCAAGAAGATCCCAGGTGGCTGATCTGAATGGCATTCCCAGCACACAACTGCTGCAACCCGTGCCCACCGCCTTTTCACTACACTGAGGAATTCACCACACTCTTCGCCTGTAATTGTCTGCTGCACGTCACAGAGCCCTGCTGCCTGACCTCTACGTTTCAGTGATGTTGCTGATCCACTTAGAAGACACTCTTCCTCCGGGGATGTGGGCACTGGTCTCCAAGTCCAAAGAGGGCTAGAGGGAAATAGGAGCCACACAAACGTTGGAAACCTCAGACGGCTCCGCCCCTCTGACAATGATCCATTGTCCTTGGACTGAGCTTGCGCACCTCTACCTTCTCTGGGTGAAACCCTTCCCACAAGGCTCCGTGCTTCCTCTTGTTAATAACTCCCTGGGAGGCAGGGCCGCCCTATGGATCCTCCAGGCCTGGTTGTGAAAGAGCAGGATTTGCAGGGGCTTCCCAGACCCTAGGTCTCACTCTGGAACTCAGCTAGATGTCAGCTCCCTTTGGCCATTTGAATGGTGAATTCTAAAGTTTTCTCTGTGCCCAGGGGTGCTTCTCTCTCAAAGATCACTCCTTACTCCCTCTGCCCATGTGAGAATTATAAGAGGGTTTGGAATTTTTTCAGGTTCTATCATAGAACTCCCATTTAGAAAACGATGTCATTCCTAAATTTTTATTTTAAAAAGTAGTCCCTGAATGGTTTAAGCAACGGATTCTTGATATTAAGTTCGCTGGACTTGTTTAAGTATTTTATCCTAAATACCAGTGAAATTTGATATTAATAAGGGTTGTGCCATCTATGAAAAAAGTTCCTGAAAACTAGAAACTTGGCAATCACCCAGGAGGGAGTAGTACATTTCAAGCCTTTACTTCTTTTCTTTTGGAATAGGGTGTAAGTTCAAAGTTCTCAAAAGTCTTCTAGAAGGGATTAATGGTATTCCTGTTGCGGCCAAGATGAAGACTGGAGAAGTGTAATTATCTTGGAGAATATTTTTAAAATCTCCACATTAGGAACACCACCAAAAAGAAAACTACATTTCAATTGCTTCTCCTGTAACTGTAATATTCATTCCTACACCTTCCCCCACAAGATGAGAAAACTTATTTAGAATTGGGTTTAATGGATTAAACTACAATCACAAACACACACACACACACATACAAAACCTCTCCCCCACTTTTCCTCCTTCTACCTCTTTAGTTTGGTCATTTTGAGGAGTTAACTTCGATTTTTGAAATATTTAAATTATGTAACTGGAATCTTGAGTGGATAATCTCAGTTGTTATAATGTGGCTAATCTTGGTTAAGCTTGTAATGTGTTGCTTAGAAAAAGACAACTTAATCTTATTTCTTATCCTCAAGGAGAAGTTTATGCATACGTAATCAGAATAATCCTGACTAATAATTAAAGGAAGGGTCTTCAAGCTTCATGATAGTGTGAACTTGTCCTAAATTATTTCACTGTTTCCAGCAGTTCTCTTAATTTGGATCTTGTCTGTATGAAGTAAGTGCATAGAAGCAAATTGTGGCATTTCGTCCAAGTTTTTTCTCTCACGCTGTTATTGAACTAAATGAAACAAAGAGAAAAATATAAGGTGATGTGTTTGTTTCAGTAGCTCAGTAAAGATAATCCTGCTGGACAGTAAAAAAAGGGTAAATGCCACATGGCTGTGAACTCTGGTGGCTTCGTAAACCTGTAGAAAACGGGCAAATGAAGGTCACTCTCTCAGGGAGGCAGAGAGAGATACAGGCATGCTGATGACAGCTGATGGACACCAGACCTGAGGCTGATAGGCTGTTGCTACGTTAAATAATTATTTTTAAATAATTTATGCAAATCCAACCATGCTTGCTTAGAAGAGAGAGATGTGAAAATAGCACTTATCTGCTGTGTCCTCCGTAATCATCCTCGTGAGACAAGAGACGTAAACTTGCCATGTCATCGTCTACTCCATTCCCTTGTGCTCCTCTCACCAAGTTTAAATACTTCTGGTGGCCCCAGGATGCAAGTCAATCATTTTATCTGTAGTGCAACTAAAGAAACAGAAATCTACTTGAATGCCAGGAGAAAACCTGGCCGTGCTGAGTTCATGAGAGATGGTGTGCTGGTCTCCAGTGGGCACACAGAGGAATTTTCAAGGATAATTCTCAACATTTCCATTAGGTCTTGAGCTGATTTTCGAATGCCACCTCTGAGTAATTTGCTCTTCCAGCATACAATCATTTCATTCTGTTTACCTCCATCCCTGCTCCCATCACTTCAAAGGGAAAACCTGTGATCTCTCTTCTCTGTTCCAGACATACTTGGTTGAAAATAGGAGGCTAAGTTGGAGGGAGAGAGGGTGGGAGTGGAATGTGATTTGTCTCCAGAACTCTCCTCAGCCAGGCCTTGGTTTGGCCCTCCCAACCTGGGCCGTTGTTTATAATATCTATGCACTATATTCTTCATGGTCCTGCTGAATTTCATCGAATGGAAACTCTGATTCCAATTTCCCCAGTCTGAGACTCTGGTGTCACTTTTGCTGTGAGGCTTGCCCTCAGCAAGCTATTTAAAATGGGATTTTGGGACGCCTGGGTGACTCAGTGGGTTAAGCATCTGCCTTTGGCTTGGGTCATGATCCCAGGGTCCTAGGATCGAGCCCCAGATTGGGCTTCCTGCTCAGTGGAGAGTCAGCTTCTTCTTCTCCCCACCCACCCCTGCTGTCATGCACTCTCTCACTCTCATAAATACATAAAATCATTTTAAAAAAATGAAACGGGGAGGTCGCTTGTCAACATTCCCCGTGCCTCTTGCCTTACTGTCGTTTTTCCTTTTTTTTCATGGCACTATCACATTCTCACTTTTTTATTCTGGCTATTTTACTCTGACTTTTATTCTGATACCCTGCCTCTCTTAGCATCTTACTGTTTGTTGCCAGCCTTCCCACGCCCCCAGCCCCCCACCACTAGGAGGATCTTTCTCAGCCTGTCCACCGATGTCTCCCAATCACATAGAACAGCGCCTGGCCCACAGTGTTTCATGAATATGCTGAACGAGTATGTGAGGATTCTACCTCCGAATTCCCTAGGCAGAAAGAGTTAGAGGGGTACTTACTGGCTTAATGCAGGTCTTACATCTGTGCTCTGCTCAATTCTTTAACTTTATCACCATAAAAACAGGCCACTGGTAATTAGCAAAATTTCCGGAAGTTGCTCCTCAGTCGCTACATGCCTGGGAAATGAGGTACAATGTCCAAAACAATTGACCACTTTTATAGTGGATCAAAACTCATTACTGCAAATATATTTGGAACAGAAATTTGTACGACAGAAATGTCTAAATCTAGCCAGTGGCCCATTTATTTTAAATTAGGTTCTTATCCACAGAATCCTATTATGGAAAGTGATTTAAAGAGATTCTTCATCTTCTCTTTAATGTAACTTAACCTGGGTATTAAGAAGACTTCAATTAAATAGTTTGATGAGGAATCTACATTTTATAGACCATAAGAGTAATTTAAAACAAATGGCACTAAAGAGGGAGGCAAACCAGAGGCTCTTAACTACAGAGAACAAACTGAGGGTTGATGGAGGGAGGGCGGGAGGGGGTGGGTGAAATGGGTGATGGGGACTAAGGAGGGCACTTGTTGCCCCGAGGGCTCCGGGTGTTGTCGCTAAGTGACGCACCACTGTATTGTACACCTGAAACTCATATAGTGTATGTTAACTGGCTGGAATTTAAAGAAAGACTTGAAACCAAAAACTTTAAACAAACGGCACTTCTTAAACTCTGTTCTGAGGAAACTCTCAACCATGCCTGTCTCTTTCTGGAGTGTTCTTGGTAGTGACATAGGCAAGAGTTGAATGTTTACCTCAATTTTCACCCGCCCATGCCCCCAAAGGGTAAAAATATTTCTAAAGATTTTGGAGAGTTACTTAAACAGCAATCTAGATTTTTCTTAACAACATTAGAAACATACCTCTGCCAGCTCACTTTAGATCTAACCATGATCTATCTGTTGGAATTATATTAGTAAATCAATGAGGGGCTATTTCAGCATGCTGGTCACAATTTTCTCTTTTTATTAAAAGTTGAGTTTGTCTCGACTCATTTTTTCATGTTCGGCCATTATAATTTGTACAGATGATTTGAGCCACCAATGTAAGGAGACCCTATTTTCTGAAACCGAAACATGCTGTAGCAGTTTGGGGAATCAAAAACATATTGATTAGTCTTCTGGATTTACCACCTTCCAGGCTGGGCCTGGCCCTCTGCAGGTTCTCGTTCTGTTGTGAGACTCACTTTCTTCATCCATAAAATGAGGCTACTCACACCCACTTTGCCCTATTACTAAGGTTAAATTTCCAGTAGTGTCTGGACGTGGAGGCTATGTGCCATGAATTATAATCATAATCATTAATTTGTCTGAACTTGATCATCTATGTATTTGAGAAAGTTTACAAAGGCACAAAACATAAATGTCTTTTAAGTATACTTAACCAATTGTCTTCATTGAAAACATTACACGGAGTCATTGTCATCCTAAAAATCCAGGCTGCAGAATTACTGTCTTTTTTTTTTTTTTTTTTTTTTTATTTGACAGACAGAGATCACAGTAGGCAGAGAGGCAGGCAGAGAGGTGGGGGGAAGCAGGCTCCCCGCTGAGCAGAGAGCCCGATGTGGGACTCGATCCCAGGACCCTGAGATCATGACCTGAGCCGAAGGCAGCAGCTTAACCCACTGAGCCACCCAGGCGCCCCAGAATTACTGTCTTTATAAGTCCTAATTCTTGCCCAAGACCCTGGAAGTTATTTCAGCATTTTAGGAGGCCCAGAGATCACTATTTGTCTTTGCTTAAACAAAGGGACATATATCTGTACCATTTCCTCACTGTTATGCCTTGAATTATGTCCCCCGGAGATGTTCGGGTTCTAAACCCCAGCACCTGTGTGTGCAACCTTATTTGGAAACAGCCTTTGCAGACAATCAAGTGAAGATGAGGTCATTAGGATAGGCCTAATTCAATGTGACTGTGTCCTTATAGAAAGGGGAAATCCCTTATAGAAAGGGATCCAGGGACAGATCTCCACAGGGAGAACACCATGTGAAAATGAAGGCAGAGTTCAGGGTGACACTTCTACAAGCCAAGGAAGGAGACAAGCCAAGGAATGTCAGAGACCGCCAAAAAAATGCCAGAAGCCTGGGAGGTGCCTGCAACAGGGTCTCGCTCACAGCCCAGAAAGGAACAACTCGACTGGCACCTCATTCTCTGATTTCTAGCCTCCAGAGCCAGGAGATACTAAATTTCTGTTTTTTGAAGTCACAGGCTCCTGGTACCTTGTAACGGTAGCAGCCCTCCCCACCCCCCAAACCCCCGCAAGCTGATCTAGTCCCCCAGATCACACAGTAGCTGGGGAGGGAAGACGGAGGTGCCATTCTCTGCACTGTTGCTACAGCAATGTGCTCACTAATGTGCTCACCTGCTGGTTCTGGGAGGCTGAGCGGAGCACGGGGTGTACATTTCATCTGACAATCTACATTTACCTTGTTGCCTGGCCTCGGGCTGGGAGCAAAGGAAGTTAGGCTGAAGACCAGCAAGGCTGTTGTAAAGTTTCCAAGAGGAAGGTAGAGACACAGACCTCTTTTTTTTTTTTTTTTTTTTTAATTTATTGGACAGAGAGAGAGATCACAAGTAGGCAGAGAGGCAGGCAAAGAGAGAAGGAAGCAGGCTCCCCACTGAGCAGAGAGCCCGATGTGGGGCTCCATCCCAGGACCCTGAGATCACGACCTGAGCCGAAGGCAGAGGCTTAACCCACTGAGCCACCCAGGCGCCCCGAGACACAGACCTCTTAAAGTTCTTTCCTGGCCTTGCCTTCAGGCAGAGAAATCTTGCCACCATGAAGGCGGGGATTTTTTTTTTTTCTCTTTACCAAAAGAAAGCAAGCTTGAAGCATTCACTTCTTTGCAGGAGCCAGCGGTGTAAACTGAGCTGCCCCAGCAGCAGCTGAGGGATTGCTGCCCAGCGATCCCTTATAGGCCAGTCTTAGCCTCTAAAGCACCCGGAGGGCTAGAAGGAGATTCAACACTCCCCATTTCCATCCAGGCCCATTCTTTGGCTAATGTGCCTAGCAGAATCCTCAGCTGTTGGTGCTTATTCTTAATCCACCAAAGTAGTGTTGGAAAGCATCCAAATGCCATGTGTGTGCATGAGCGTGTGTACACACACACACACGCACACACACACACCCTTGGGCTCTCTAAACAATGTAGTTACTAGTGGTCATCGTTTACCCATAACCTAGTGTATGCTAAGACTGTGCTAAGCATTTTGTATTATTTAGCAAACATTCATTCAACAGTGACTAAGAGACTATGTGCCAGTCATTAAACTGGGTGCAGGAGATAAAATGATGAATCAGACCAGTTCAGTCCCTGCCTATGGCAGACACGAGTTTTTGCTTACCAAATATACACTACACCTTTCTGCCCCAATTTAGACCAAAACCTCGTTTTCCCAGCCTCCCTTGCAGTTTAGAGTTCTAAGCACCCAGTTATGACCAAGCTCAAGGATGGAAAGTTTGCTTTCCCACTGAAATGAGACTGATATGATTATCTTCTTCTCTTTCCCTTTCTTCCAGCCTTAGTTTGAATGTGATGGCTGGAGCAGCAACAGCCATTTTGAGCCCATGGAGTAAAGACCAAAAAAGTCAGAGATGTCCTGATACTGTTGAGCCTCTTGCACATTACCAGCAGCCATTACCTCTGTACTTCTTTTCAGACAAAGAAGGTCAATCTCTATTTGTTTAACCCACTGTTAGGTTTTCTGTCACATGTATTCAGTGTACTCCAAAACAGATACAACTTCCGTGATGAAGTTTATGCTCTATCTGGAGAGACAGACATAACCAATCTATACCACAACAATTATTTAAGTGGCATTGTGACAAGTGCTATGAAGGAGAGTTATAGGGCAGTTGGAGCAAGTGTAACAGGTCTGTCCATTTCCAGAGTGTATGTTGTCTGGGAACAGAATGGCATATATTGTAGATTCTGCTGCTTACTAGCTATATAACGTTGGGTAAGTTACTTAACCTTCCTAAACCACAGTTCCTTCCATCATCAGTGAAATGGTGAATACAATATTCTCTCTCATAGGTTTATTGTGAGGATGAAATGATAAAATGCACATAAGCTGGTTTGTAAGTTCCTGACACATAGTAAGCATAATTAGTAGTATAATTAATCATTATTATATTGTTATATCATTATATATCACATACATGTTATTATATATGTATATTAAATATGATTGTGGTAGGCAGAATTTTAAAATGCCCTACTCCTTGATGTACAATCCCTATATAGTACCCTCCTGAGTTTGGACAGAACTTGTGAATTTGATGATGTATCATTCCTGTAACTGTATTATCTAATACAGCCTTGATAACTGAAGGTTATCAGGGTGGGCTGACCTAATCAGACAAGCCCTTCTGTAGCCGAGTTTTCTCCAGATTGCAAATGTCTGAGCAAGAAATCAGAGAGAAGTTTTCCCAATGGCCTGAAAGCTGCAGTGACAATTATCTATAACTACCTATGGGGCCCACATGGCAAGGAACCAAAGCCAGCTCTAGGAACTGGGAGGGTCACTGTCCAACAGCCAGCAAGAAAACAGAGACCTCAGTTAATAGCAGAAAGGAAATGCATTCTGTCAACAACACACATGCTTGGAAGAGGACCCTGAAGCTTCGATGAGACAGCAGCCCCAGCCAACACCTTCATTTCAGCCTGGAGAGATCCTGAGCAGAGACCCTACCCAAGCATGACCTAAAGATGTGTGACATAATACATTTCTCCTGTTTTATGGCACTAAGTTTATGACAATTGGTTCTGTAGCTAGAGAAAATGAATATAAATATACATATATTTTCTCGGAGGTTGTATTGCATAATACGTTGCATCAGGATAAAGTGTCAGAGGCCTTTTCAAAGAGATCCAAAAAGAGGATTCGAGGACATAGGGGTTTGTTGTCCTCACACGTGACAGTCCTGAGTGAGCTGTGCCGGTCCTGGGTGACTCTGCTCTGCACCTGCCTTCAGGTGCTTGTGTTTCTCTCATCCTGTTCCCCACGGAGATCCCCCAGAAAGAGCCCTGTCCTCATCACCAGGGTCAGAGATAAGTCCCGGGTACATGGGAAGTGCTGAGAACATCGATTTCGTTTTAAGCAAATGCCGCATATGCCATACACATCACTCATGCTTCCATTCCATTTTTTGAGAATTTAGTCCTGTGGCCACACCTCTTGTCAAGGGAGATCGGGAAATGCAATCTTGGGGTTGGATGGGGCTATGTCCAGAGAAGAGGAGAGTGGGTTTTGGTCAGTACCAATGAAGAGTTTCCACCACAAATATGATGAAAGAATAGCAATCACGACACTACACTGCCAAACTCCTCTCCAGCCTTGCTCCTGATGGGCACTTAGTTTTGATTACTTCGGAGAGAGCCAGTTTTGATTGCAGAGGAGACACCTCCCAGTTTTGTAATGCTGAGTCACTCATTCATGTGGCAATGTTGACTTCTGCCTGGAAGAGCCGTAGCGCCAACATGAACAATGACTGCACCGCTCACCTCTCATTGTAGCAATTCACAATCAAATGTACTTTTCCTGGTGCTTTGCAAACTGAACCAGACATGTTCCAATCAATAGGCTTTATCTACCTTCCCATCCTCATCTGTGTCGTGGTGCTAGGGGCGGCGGTGATTAAAGAACAGAATACGGATAGCCCCTGCCATAGCCTGGCATTCCCCTGCCCCCCATCTCTTCCCCTTTTAGAGGATTATAGGAAGAGGAATTATACAAGATTCGGGCCATTCTGCTGTGATTTAGTCAATGGGTTAAGAGTGTGTGCACTGCTGGACAGTTTTTCACTTGTGGCGAGAAAGACCATGAAGGCAGCTTCAGATTTTCTTTGAGGATTAGGCTGATCAAAATACCCCTTTCCTGAGACTCCCCCAGGCACGGCAAGAAGATGTGTGTTTTGCAGGGAGATGGAGAGGGTAAATTTTATTCTGTTGACTGGAGAGTCACCCAATAAATGTTAATGATATCCATCATAGTATATATACCAATGCCTTCCATTTTAAAGGAAAGGGGAAATTGTCTCACAGATTTTCAGAATTCCTCTCACAGAATCTTATTAATGGTTGCTCTCCTTTTTTTCTGAAGCTGGAGCATGGCTTGAGTTATTTTTCAAAATACCATGTATTTTGCTAACCGTATAGAGCTCCCTGTGTTATTTCATCCATAAAACTTGTTTCTGATGGTTTTTTCTCTGGGTTCTAAGTTGATGATACCACCAGGCCTTGAGGAAAGGTCGGACTTCTGATAGGATTGTTATCAGCTAGCAAAAGTTCGAGGATTCTGCTAACATCTTCTATAAAGGTATTCAAAGCATCTCCCCAAATGATAAGCCCTTTCTCTTACTCTGTTCTATGCTCCCACAGCAAACAGGCAATTTAGGTATTAGCAACATTTTTTTTAAAAGATTTTGTATTTATTTGTTTGGGAGAGAGAGAGGGAGAGCATGAGCAAGGGGGAAGTTCAGAGGGAGAGGTAGAAGAAGGAGACATCTTCCTGAGCAGGGTGCCAAAGGGGGGCTTGATCCCAGGACCCCAGGATCATGACCTGAGCCAAAGGCAGACATTTAACTGACTGAGCCAGCCAGGAACCTCACAGGAGCCTTGACCTAGCAACATTTAATCATATTTTTCTCTTCCAAGAATATTTCTCAAGCAGCAGAATACATTTCATTTCAAGGTAACTCATCCCAATTAATGGCCCAATTCTCCAAACACTAAATTCAATTTGTGCAGAGGCAGAAAGCTGGACCTTGTAATTCCTGACTAGGGCAGTCTGATATACGAAGGGAGATTGTGAACGTATGGGATAACTTAAAGTATGGTGAATCTACTGGCCAGAAAACCTAGGAAGGGAGCCGTCTAGGGCAGGATAAAGAAGGAAGGAGTCTGACTCCTATTACTGTCTCTTTCCCAGCATTTCTCAAGTCCAAGGGCAAAGGATGGACCTGCACTTTATTAAATAAGAGGCAATCACCCAGTTGAGGACATGGCGGCCAGCAGTATTAGGTCTCTACTTGACCAGACACACACAAAACAGAAATGATTTTCTTTTCCAAGTTCCTGCAAACACAAGCTGTAGGTCCTTAGCCAGACATAGAAGGAGTACTCATTCCCATTATGGTTTGAGATTTCATCCAGCCCTGGTGAGTTACTGAGGCAGGTCTGAGGGAGAACTGATGGACTAACAACACCTTGAACTAGCTTAGCCATTTGCAGTCTTCACAAAATTTCACATGTTTTCTCGCAGATGCTCTTTTCAGCAGCTCACAGGAGTAATAATAAACAGAGCTCTACAGCTGAGCGTTGACTGTGTGCCAAGTGTATTAACCCTCACTCAGGGACTCTAACTCCTCAGAGTTAGGTTCTATCATTAGTCCCATTTTACAGAAGCATCTTAGAGAAGTTGAGATTCCCAAAGTTCATCCTTTGGTAAGGGAAAGGATCAGCTCTGTGAACCTAGACAGTCCGGCTCCAAGGCTCAGATGCTAAATCACTTGCACCAACGACCCTTTGACTTTCAGAGAACACAAGCGACCAGTAACCAGCAGCACTGGAACCAAGACCTGTTTGATAGGCTTCTTTCTTATGTCAGCATTCTACTGGTTTGTGCTCTAGATAATTTTCACTTAGTTCCATTGTGGCTGTGTTTCCCCCTGTGGTTACTCAAGAGTCAACCTTTTCTCTAAGGTCAAGTTCAGGATTTGAAACCTTTAATTTCCTTCCAGCTGACATTTTACCATTTCATAGTTCCCAAGCCTCCTGCAGCTTGTAAAGGAGTGATTTCAGATATCCACTCCCCATAGCTCTGAGAACAATTCATTTTAATCTTGGGATATTGCCCGGAATTCAAGAAAATGAGCGTGATCCTTCCAGTCTGGCTTTTCATTCTACCTATTGTCTAAAACTCTGTCTATAGGCATAAAGTACCAGGTTAGAGGTGGGGGAAAAAATTTAGTGTTCCAGATGACAGTCTTTACCTGGTTTTACCTGGTTTTACTCCGTGTATGTGTGTGTGTGTGTGTGTGTGTGTGTGTGTGTGTGTGTAAAAAACAAGAAGCCCAGCTAATTGATGAATTTCTTTATTCATTTGGGTATTATAGGGTCATGCAAACAGTGGAAAAATATATTTGTTAAGGTTTTATCACCAGTTAAAGAATAGTAGTATAAACCCTCCCAATCTAATCATAATAAAAGTGGTTCAGCAGATCTAAAATAAATCCTATGAGTCTAGGAAAAAGAAAAGTTTTAATTATTTGTGCCAAAGAATGGCTTTAGAAGATTAATGTTAGGGAAGGTTCTATAATGGTCTTCTGGTAACCCAAAAGGATTTATAAAATGGAGACAACAAATACAGTAGAAACATCTTTGATGACTTAGCTTGAAATGAACAAAATTACAGCATTCTCCTGGAGACTTGGTCTTGATTAGATGGCTATGGATCAAAGAAGATCTTGAAAAAGTGTTAAAGGAGTTCCTGTGTTAAACATTTATCTTCCCCATTCCTTAAACTTTGTATCTTTATGATCGATGCCTTTTTAAAAAAAATCAGCCAAAATTTAGAGTTGTCAACAGCTAACCTAGTGAGACATTAAAAATTAAATACAAAATTAAGTTTTTTTCCATTAAACATTAGTCAAATGATCCTTTTAAAAATAAGCATAAAAGCTCATGAGTCAAAGTCAGTAAGAATTCTAGAGAATTTTCTTGTGAAAAATAGGGCTATTTCTTTACAGTGTCAAAGTGGAACATTATTTGCAAAATTAATTAAAATTTAATTATGGGGCCCCTGGGTGACTCAGTCAGTTAAGCATCTGACTCTTGGTTTTGGCTCAGGTCATGAACTTGGGGTCACATCTGGCTCCATGCTCAGTGGGAGTCTGCTTGAGATTATCTCTCTCCCTCTGAGTCTGCCTCTCCCCATCACACTCTCTCTCTCTCTATCTCTCTCTCTCAAAATAAATAAATAAATCTTTAAAAAAATGTTCTCATTAAAATTATCTGTGAAAGATTTGGCCATCTCCAACATACTTGATATAAACCATATGGAAAGAAGAAAGGAGTTAACATTTAGTGAGCAATAGCTATATATTGAGAAAGAATATTAAAAAGGATAAAGATCTTTACAACACATAAGCAAAAATTTTGCAATCTATTCTCTTCCTCCATTATCTGCCACTATTTTTGCATACTATAGCCCACGCAGAGCAGAGCTATTCCTCAACCTGACTTTCTCATTTAAGGATTACAATGTATGAGGGAAATAAACTCCTCACACATTACAGTCCTCTAATCTTCTCTATTTGTGTGTGTGTGTGTGTGTGTGTGTGTGTGTAAGATTTCATTGTTAACTGAGCTCTACACCCAACATGGGGCTTGAACTCACAACCCTGAGATCAAGAGCTGTGTGCTCCACTGACTGAGCCAGCCAGGTGCCCCTAATCCTCTGTATTTTTGGATCTCTTTGAAAAAGCATCTTACACATTACCTGATGCAATATTCTAGCTAATTGCTTTAGGATGATAGCCTTGCCCTGCCGACTAAGAGAATCAGCCTTTTGATATGCGTCCCTTGGCTTACTTGCTTCGTGGAGGTCCCATGCCCAATCTATTGGCAGTGTTGAAAATCATGAAATAGAAAAAGACATAAATCTTTTGGACCAAATGACACTAGCAGGAAACTCCCTTCCAGCTCCTTCCTTCACTTCTGTGATGATGGGATGGGCTGCTACTGGCAAGACATTGGGCAAGGTATTGTACTATTTTGACTCATAAAATTTTCACAAAAGCAACTCTTTCCCAAACAAGTTTGGACAGGTTGAGTGCGTGACTTTCTTGATGTAGGGCTGCCACAGGCCAATAAATCTTCCTGAGTTTCAGCTGTCCCGCAGTCTGTCTGGTTTTCATTTATCCCAGGACCCCTGAAGCATCAAAAACAGTTCTAAAAGGGAAAGAGGGGCTCTTGACTACTTTAATGTTCTATTTTATGGTCCATTTTAAATTTCATTTTCACAACAATCCTTCGAAATAGATAATACTCTGCTCATCTTCCAGATGATAAAGCAAGCACTACAGGACAAGAAACTTGCTGGAGGCTAGTGATCTGGAAAGAGAGAAAACCAGGATTCGACCCAGGTGGGTTTGCCTCTAGCGCCCCAAGCTTTCCCCTTGGCTCTTCCATCTTCCTCCTTTTATGTCCTGTTGGCTCTCTCCTCCACTACTGCCTAAGCTGGGGGCTGCTGTCTACTAAGGGGTTGGGAGGGATGCCAATACAAGAACAACACCTAGCAGGTAGAACAGAGCTGCTCGTTGGAGGTCTCTCCAGGATGCTCAGGCTTTTCCATGAGCTGAGAGGCAGAGTATGCAATGGGGAAACAACTGGGTTGTTTGAACTCAGACCAGGGTTTAATTCCTTTTCTGCTACTACTGAATGATAGCTCCTTCCTGGCATCAGTTACATGTGACACTAGATTCCTGGGAGACCATGTAATCAATCATAATCAGCCTCTCCACCAAATCTACTTCGTCAACCTGTCCCTCCGAAAGGTGTGTTCCCGACTCCTGGTCTCCACTCGAATTCAACCGTAAGGCTGAGCCTCTCCTGCTTACTAGGTTGCTAACCAGAAGGCTCCAACGCCTCTTTCCTACTCCTTCGAGGCCTGACAAGTCTTTGTGGTGGCATCTTACACCCAACCTCCCTAGCTTTCAGCCTTTAATTTTTAGCCAGAATTAGGACTGGACTTGTCGTGGCTTGAATGTCCTGATTTGGACTCAGATTCCTCCCTATGACTTTGTTCTCGGTTTTCTCTAACCCTGCTACTTTAGCAACAGCTTTCTCTCTCCTCCCAGCTCCAGCAAGGAACTACCAGCTGCGAGGCTGTGGCTCCCCAGATCATTTCCGAGGTACCCCAGGACACACACTGGATTGCACTGGGCATTTAAGGGGACTTGCACTCAGCGGGGATTTGCACAATTTGCCTTGAGCCTGGATCACCACATTCCTTTCTGCCGTGGTAAGAGCAAAGCAGAGATGCTCCAAAATTAATATATAAACCTGCTACTTCCCTAGTGAACACCTTTCTTTCCACCCACCAGTCACTCAACATCTACATTTTAACAGACAGTATCATATTTTCTGAAGCTTTCTGGAGGAAAAGGAGAAGAAAGAGGGTTGAGAGTATCACTACACTCCTACAGAACAGATTCCATTTGATAGGCTATAATTTCTAGAATAAACTTCTCTCTTGACACTAGAGTTCCCATTGCATCTGCAGAGAAATGTATTGTTTGCTGAATCTTTTAAAACTTTTTTATTGTGAAAAATTTTAAGCATATACCAAAGTATATAAAAATAGAATGATGAACTACCATCACCAGTTTCAATACGTGTCAGTGTATTGAATGTATTCATGGCCAATCTCTTTCATCTTTACCCTGACCAGATCTTCCATCTCCTGGATTATTTTTATACAAATCCAAGAGTTTATATCACTCTATTATGAATGTTTTAGAATATATCTTTAGAACATATATATATATTTTTAAAGATTTTATTTATTTATTTATTTGACAGAGATCACAAGTAGGCAGAGAGGCAGGCAGAGATAGAGGGAGGCAGGTTCTCCGCTGAACAGAGAACCCGATGCGGGGCTCGATCCCAGGACCCTGGGATCATGACCTGAGCCGAAGGCAGAGGCTTTAATCCACTGAGCCACCAGGCGCCCCTAGAATATATCTTTTAAAGATAAGGATTCTCCTGGAAAAAAAAAAAAAACAACAACTACTCTTATTATGTCTAAAAGTTAATAGAAGTTCCCTAATATTATCAAATATCCAATCTTTGGATTTATTTCTCTGATTGTTTCCTAAGAGATCATTTGATTACAATTTCCTGGCTTTGTTCAAATCAGGAGGCAAAATGTATACATTACATGTCAATATGTCTCTCAAGTTTTTTTTTTTTTTTAATAAATAAATATCTTTTTTTTTTTAAGATTTTATTTATTTATTTTCAGAGAGAGAGAGGGAGAATGAGCGAGCACAGGCAGACAGAGTGGCAGGCAGAGGCAGAGGGAGAAGCAGGCTCCCTGCCGAGCAAGGAGCCCGATGTGGGACTCGATCCCAGGACGCTGGGATCATGACCTGAGCCGAAGGCAGCCGCTTAACCAACTGAGCCACCCAGGCGTCCCTCTCAAGTTTTTTGTAATGTGCATGTCTCCTTTCCTTTTTTGTTTTTCTTGCAATTTATTGAAGAAAGCAGATAATTTTCCCCGTGGAATTTTTCACATTCTGGGTTTTATTGATTGCCTTTGTGTGATATCCTGTCTCCTGTGTTTCCTATAAAATTGGCAGTTAGATCTAGAGACCTTGATAAGAATCTCTTCCAACTTTTTATAAGAATACTTTACTAGCGGTGTGTGTGTGTGTGTAAATGTTCTCAGTTTATTAATCCTCTCCCGAAAATCTGCATAATCACTACAGGTAAAGTCACTGCAGAATATTTGCTCCTTCTGTTCTCCAATATCTAACTCACTCCTTGCTGACACTTGTCATTGGCTTTTGCAGTCTCCCTGACGTTCTTCATTTGTTCTTGTGCTCTTTCACTGTTTTCTGGAGGTATTTTTCTTCTCATACCTATGTATGCATTCATTTTTCTTTATATTATCCAAGGAATCATAAATCATACCAAAGCCAGTTGTCTTGACACCACCAAAATTGGTTCTGAATCCAAATATAAAGATGACAACTGGTATGGTCTTGTCCATTTTGGCTAATTTTTCCCAAATTTCTATCTTAGGTACTGTTGCATTTCCAGGGTGAAGAACATCAAAGATCATTTGTTTCTGTTGAAGTAGTCAGTTGGTCATGAACTTCCTGGTCTGGGTAGTTACTGTGTCATTCATGATGGTGGCCAAGCTTCAAGCAGCCAGGGAAGAAGAGAGCTGTGTATATATATATTGTGTGTGTGTGTGATCTGAGGAGGCACAGTGTGTGGTTGTTTTCCTTTTTGTAATGTTAACCTCAATCAGTGTATTCTGGTATTGTCAACTTGATCCAATCTTTAAAGTTCCCCATTAGTTTTTCACTTAATGGTTTAGAAGCTACTGATGGTCATTGCCCAGATTCTTTATTTTATTAGGGATTGTACAATGGTAATGCTTGGGTGCTATTGTCCTTTCTGCATGTATTAGCTGCAGTGTGTTAAAACAAAACAAACAAATTTTACCTCATCAACTCTTTCCACTACAGACCATGGAAAGGCAAGGGCTATATGTTAATCTGAGTTGGGAAACTCTGTGAGAAGGACTGCTGGCAGAAATGTGATCCAACTATGGAGAGTGGTCAACAACAACAATAACCAAACCCTGAAAGAACTGAGGCAGAACAGACTGGACTGTGGAGAATTATCTGAGGCCACAATCCCAGGAAGCAAGGAGATGGGTCCAGGGAGCAGGGGAGATCTGACAGGGGAGGAGCAAACTAAAGAGAAGGTCACCCCAAGGAGTGACTGCAGGGAGCGTACTTTGAAACTGGAAATCAACAGTGAGGTCTGGGAGCCAGTGAGAAAGTCTTGAGTAAATGTGGGATCAAAGGGAAGAATGTGAGCCAGCAAACCCTGCAGGGAACCTTGAGAGGGAGCTTCTGAATGAGAGCAAGGGGTTAAACTACAAAGCCTAATTTATGTAAAAGCAATTGTGCATCTGTACATCGACCAACCACATATAGCATGTGAGCGAAGATGTGTTCGTTTTGTCATTATGCAGTCTTGCGGGGCATGTGTCACACCTCAGAGATATTAAAGTGGGGGAGGGGAGGCGCATAACACAAAGGGGAGGAAGGGGAAAGGGAAAGGACCTGAGTTTAAGAATACAATCTTTGGAAGAGACATTTTTTCAATGCTTCCTTTTTCTCAGACAGCAGCCCAAAAATGCTAGGAAAATTTTTTAGAGATTGCTTAGGATCTATATTAATCCCAACAGAAAGCCATAGTTGACATAAATATTTTTATATTCTGCCTTAAGCTAATCTAACAGTGAATTATCCTTAACAATCATGATAACAATTTTACCATTAATTTTAAGGAAAGTTATAATAAAATTATCAGAAATCATAGTGTAGGAAAGGATCTTAAATGTCAGATAGTTGTAGTCCTAAATGAGAATATTAAGACAAAATTCTTGTTCTATTAAAAAAAAAAACAACAGTTGACATTTAGATGAACTAATTCAACAGAGGGCCAAGCTCTTGCCTTCTGGGCATGGAAGAAATACCAGCTTTATGAAAGAGTTTTAATAATAAAAGGTAACATGAAAAACAAACATAACTCACAACTATTGTACATTTTTTGCAAGAGGTATTCTCATATTTTATGAAATTGCAGATTGCCTACATGATTTGCCTTTTAGAATCAGTTTCAAGCCACTCTGCAAAATATTAATATCGAGTCCAGGATTTAGCATGAATACAGAAGTATTTTGATCTGAAATAGAAAAGCAAACATGAATCTGGGTAAGATTATAGCTACTTGATATTTTTCTTTGTATTAAACGTAGGTTCAATAATCTACCCTTAATTAGAAGAAAGACATGTTATGTTTTTATTATTTTTATCATTATTTTAAAAGTAGGTTCCATGCCCAACATGGGGCTTGACATCACTACCCTGAGATTGAGAGTTGCATGTTCTACTGACTGAGTCAGCCAGATGCACCCTGACCCCCAGTTTTTCTTTTCTTTTGAGAAATTTTATGTTTTTAAAAGATGTTTATTTTTTGGCCATTTTGATCCATTCTTTTATTTGAAATATAATACTAAGGCCGCTGAGAAAAAAAGCTTACCAGACATAGTATATTTTCACATAAATGTGATCATTTGTAACATGTAATATGACAGAATGGTCACAGCCTTAACTTCAGCCTGTTTTTTCTACTTTGTAGCAGCTAAAGGAAGTGACTTTTTCAAAACTGCCTCCCCAAAATCATATTTAATGGTTAAAAAAAATAACCTTACTTTTGAAAGTATTTTCACTTTCTCAGAAAGACAGATCCTCATTAATATTGAGTATTTCAGGGCAAGTTCACACATGAAGTCGCAGCTCACTCTTCACCAACATTCCTCCCAAGATATGCAATCTATTGTTAGGGAAAGGCTGAAGGAACATAAATAAATGCATACATTAATCTGAAAATATTTAAACATAACACATAGGAGTCAAAAGAATGTATCTGGGACAGCCATTTTAATGGATTTCTCCTAGGGCAATATTACCTCTTCAAATTTTGTGTATGTGTGTCTATGTGTGTGTGTCCTCAGATGATACCAGAATAACCATTACAATATTAAGGGGTATTATTTTGCGAATACAAAGGAAGAATTCTACACCCAGCCTCAACAAAATTCTCCCCTACAATAGCTTTAAAATACAATTTTAATTATGCTGTGCAGACATTTGTGACATTAAATGAACCAAATGTTTTTCTTGCCTGTGTGTCAGACTAAGCCACAAATATTGAATGTTCTATTCAAATAGAAATAGGGGCCCCGGGGTGGCTCAGTCGTTAAGCCTCTGCCTTCGGCTCAGGTCATGATCCCAGGATCCTGGGATGGAGCCACACATCAGGCTCTCTGCTCCACAGGAAGCCTGATTGTGTTCCCTCTCTCACTGTGTCTCTCTCTGTTAAATAAATAAATAAATAAAATCTTCAAATAGAAATAAAAAAAAAGAAAGAAAGAAAGAAAGGGTGCCTGGTTGGCTCAGTGGGTTGAGTGGTTGAGCAACCAACTGATGGTTTCCACTCAGGTCATGATCTGATGGGTCATGGGATCAAGCCCTGACTTCACATTGGGCTTCCCACTCAGTGGGGAGTCCATGTCAAGAGTCTTTCCCTTTGCCCATTCCACCCATGCTCTCTTGCACACGCATGTTCTCTCTTTCAAATAAATAAACAAATCTTTAAAAAATAAAATCTTAAAAAAAAAAACAAATAGAAATAAGACAGACTCTGAATGCCTCACTGTTCTTATTTTAACCGAAACGATAATATATCTTACCTACACCATGGGGTTAGTAAACTCCAATTACCAATAATTTTGAAGTAGTTTTCACATCTAAGTAAGGTATGACTTATTGGGATATGAAATCTCTTAAAGAAGATAAGACATATTTGTGAAAGATACGATCACAAAATAGTTACATAAAATCCAGCCAGGCTTGAAAACATGTCTTAGTCTTCTAGTGGCATTTCTTCGGAAGACTTGAGTTACTCTGTAACCACTGCCCACCACCCAACACAGTTCTAACCCAAGGAGCTAGCACTCATTAGAAACTGTTTGCTCTTGGGAATGATTGTCACACTCTTGGTTAAAGTTAAAAAAAAAAAAGTGTATAAAAATTGACTAACCCAATTTAGATAAGAATTGATTGTTTCAAACTGCCCACCTTCTTGTGTGGAGAGAAGCAAAATGTATAGCAGTGTGTGTACTGTGTGTGCGTGTGTGTGTGTGTGCTTGTGTGTGTTCCTGAAAGGTTACTTTAAACTGGAGATAAGGTTAGCGATTTTACAGAAAACAGTTCTGTGCTTTTCCATGGATCAGTGATATGGTCATTTCTGACCTCTTGCAGCACAGCTCAAATAATAAAAAATTCAAGTTAGACTTGCCATTCATTCTAAAGTAAAACTGACTTTCAGATCATTATCAGAAAAAAGCACAGTAAACAAACTTTTGAACCAGGAAACATAAATAACTCCCAGGCGGTGCCTCCTAGAGTCAGGCAATTCTAGCCTTCATGTTGGAAAAACAGAAAATGTTTGCATCGAAGCAAGCCGGTGTCCGCATCTGAGTTCCAACACCTCCTTTCCCTCTTCACTTTAGGAATAGCATGATATCCCTAGGTGGTTCTAGATGCCAGTAAAGCCCAGAAGACGCCTTTCCTGATATCTGTTGTTGTTGTTGTTGTTGTTTTTAAAGATTTTATTTATTTATTTGGCAAAGAGAGAGAGATCACAAGTAGGCAGTGAGGCAGTCAGAGAGAGGGGGGGGAACAGGCTCCCTGCCAAGCAGAGAGCCCAATGTGGGGCTCGATCCCAGGACCCTGAGATCGTGACCTGAGCTGAAGGGAGAGGCTTAACCCACTGAGCCACCCAGGCTTCCCTCTGTTGTTGTTTTAATGTAGTCACAATCATTTCTAAATAGATATTGAGTATCATCGTGTAGCAATGTTTAGTCTGAGGGATGTGTAAGGAAGAGGGGTTTCGGAAATATCTTTTGTTGCCTACTTTATAGGAATAGAGCATGTCATCTGGTCCAGTTGCACATTTGAACCCTGATTGGCTAGCAGCATCAAATTCCCCATCCTGGCCATGCTCCTTGGGTCTCCATCCAGCAATGAGGATTTAGCTGATACAAAAAGCCTGGAAATGAGCCCCCCTCCCCCCGCTTTCAGTCTGTATTCACTGTACTATAGGGAGAGCGCTGTGTAATACCCATTGCAGAGGTTAGAATGGTACCCACCATTGCAATGAAGGTAAAATCGGGAAACGCAAAATTGAATGGGTTACTATTTCACTGCAGCTTCTGAATTTATTTCAATGGTTACTACTCTATTTTATCACTATATATCATTGGCTTGAGGCACTGGAAGAGACTATGTTACATGACTGATTTAGATGTGATATAATGATAATATGTACCCAAACTGAACTTTTAAATAAATACTATAATGTTTCACTTACTAATACTGCATATGTTCACTAACAATTACATAGTCCTAAATTACTCTTATCTCCCTAATTTTGAGGTCTATGACTTCAGGGAAAAGACTAGGGCTTGTATATCTTTTGTATTCATAAAGCTCCTGCCCCAGCACTAAATACCTTGTAGTCATATGGTTCCTTGATTACAATTTATCTGTTTAGAAATTTTAGTGGTAACTAACTCTATAATTATAATGTATAAAACATTTATATCACAGAAATAACTTCCGGTAGAACAGTATTTAATTTTTAAAAAGTGGGTAGCAGCTAACTTATGTAGAACTTACAATGTTCCATGAAGTACTATTATTATCCCCATTTTACAGACAGAGAAACTGAGCCTCAACAGAGTTGCTCAGGTTCACACAGATAGTAAGTGAGGGGGCTGGAACTCCAATGCAGTTCTGTTAGATTCTATGCTGTTAACCGCTATGCTTTCTTTCCTCCATGTTTACACATTTAACATGGTTCTATTTCTCAACTTTAAGTTTTTCCAAATTAAAAAAAGTAATAAAGGACGAACTATTGTGGGAAATGATTTCATATGGTGAAGGAGTAAAGTGGCTGTGAGTGGTCCCTGAAATTTATCTGATCATGTTTGAAGTGTTTTCTGTCTTTGTGACTATCTGTACTTTAAAGGAGCCATGAATATAAAGCCTAGTCATCAGTGACATTTGAATGTACCAAGAAAGATCAGGCTGCAGACTTTTCAACATGATCTGGGGCCTTGTAAATACCGATGATTTTTACCGGATTCAAAGTCTGGCAGTCTACTGATAAATTGATATCAGAATTCGATGCAATTCCAAACTCGTAAATAAAGCTTAAAAAAAAAAACAACAAACCCACAGAAATTGTAAAGTTGTAGCTGATAAAGTTTTGTCCTTTTTGCCGCAGACTTTGAACATTTTATTTAAAGAATGGATTGGAAAACAGCAGCCTCAGAAGGATTGTTTGGAATGGGGTTAGTCTCTGTGAGGCCCTTTCAATATTAGCTGATCCCGCATTCCCTTGTTGGGTGGCTTCCTCCTGCTGCCTCTTCAGGAAAGTTCTCCAACCCTTTGTCATAAATTTGCCTGCTGAAGAACAATTTCAGGTCTGGTTTCTGCTGTCTCCCTAGTCTCCTGGCAATTTTTGCCAGCTCAGCTGGTTGTTAGTTGGTGAAAAATGCCATGAATCAATCTCTGATTATGTCGTGATTGCTACTAATAAGTTAACGTGTGGCACACCCCAGGTACATTTCAATGTGGACTTCATGAGACCACGACTTGGCCCAAAGATTCTCTTTCTAGGAGTGGGAAGTGTAATCTCAGTAATAGAAAACAGAATAACACTGCAGGTCTCACAGCCTGTAGGATTAAATTTAGAGGCAGAAAAAAAGAATTATTGCTCAGAAAAGTGCACTGTGGGGTACATATGTCAAATGATTGGGATCATTGAACAGAACAGGTGGAAAAGGAGTAGTAACACTTAAATCTCCTGACCCCAACTATACTTTCTTTAACAATCCCCCCCTCCCCCAAGAATACATGCTATAGTGAGTCTTTTGGGAAAAAAATTCCCTTTTGGTATCTCAATAAATCAATAGGTACAGTATAATCATGAACAAGAAACTCTTACTCTTGGTTTAGTAGATTTAGCTTAATAAATTGTGTTCTGATGAGTGCCCCTTGAAGCAGGAAAAATTGCTAGTCTTCCATTCCAACTGAAAGCCTTCCTCTGAGCAAGTTGTTAGAACACGTTCAGAGATGTCTATCATGGGAACATATAATAGGATAAATTGACTGTAGGAGAAGAAGGCAGGGATTAGTCACTCACAAGTTGGCAGCATAAAGACCAGGTAAAGAACTGCATACCAACCTGGCAATCAGGAGAGGAACTGGCACCCTGCCCTGGCTTGGGTGGGCACTTACTCCTTCATGAATTAATGAGTTTTCCATTGACTTTGTTAATGAAACTGCAGAAGAAAGAACTTTAAAATATAATTTAAAAGGGAGACTTTAAAGAGTTTTCTATTCATGGCACATTCCTTAGGAATTATTAATTTCCCAAGGAAGGAAACAATGATTAACTCCTTTGGATAAAGTCTGAGACTACAGGAAGTGAATAGTGACGATATCAAGTATCAAATGCAAACTTAATGGGCACGCTCTTGTTTCCTTATGCAATCACTTAATTACCCAAAATACCTGTTCTGGAGTAAATTCTTACTAGATGGCCATCCCCGGTTTCAAGTATGCAGCGATTCCCAAGATAACTCACCGGCTACCCATATAAGGCTGCTTTATTTACTGAGTGCTTCTGAGATAAGGCTTATGCTAGCAAATATTTTATCACTAACCCACTCCTACTGATCTCCCCATATCCCATGCTTCATGGATGTAACTGTGTAGGAGGATGGTGAATTGGAAGTGATTTCAACCACGCGAGGAAGGAAAGGGTCAGTCTGAGGCTATAGGAGCTTGGAAGCAGCAATGAATGAATGCTCAAAAAGGAAAATATCTCTTTCTGGAATAGAGGTCGTGGGAGTAAATAAATGCACAAGTGGCTACTCTTAAAATCCCAATCCAGTCAGTGTTTGCAAAAACTGGACAAAGCCAAATCTCCCCAGGATTAATGACGTGTATATCAGAGGGGACATATTCAGAAGACTAAAGGCAAATTGCATTGTGATCTCTTCTCTTACCAGTTCTTCCTTCCCACCCACCCCCCCATCTCTTTAGCCTCATTTAATCTGACAGGATGGGCTCCTAAATCAGGTGGTATCAACCAGGACCTAATTCACTGTCCATTATTTCCTCAAGGCGTGATGGTTTTCTCCAGCATACCTGTAGGCACAATACATAACACAGAAGTATTTTCCATTGCCCCTAACATGTAAGCCCAATTACTAATTTCTTGTTAAAAGTCATTACGAAATACGCAGACCTTGATCAATATGCTTGGGGTTTAGTTTTATGTCCTTAATATTTTTTTTGAAATTACCAGGAAAGAATAGATTCTAAAACGCAGTGGTTCATCTCTCAGACCTCATTATTTTGTCCTCACAATGTGCATCACAATGAAATGACTGACTAAGGACTTTGAATACAAGTAAATATAGAAGCTCTATGTAAATATGCTTGTCGAATCAGGAGAAAGAAAGAAAAGGCTCGGAGGAGTTGTTTATGCTTTCTTTCATCTGAAGTGCCGTTTTCTCTGTACATCAGATAGCATATTGATTTTAGTGTACTTCAATTCTCAATTTTCCATAAACCATAAAAACCTTAATGGCTTCTCCAAAACTCAAGTGAGAAACAATCAATTAATTTTCCCAGTAGTTCAACTCTGTCAAAATTAAAGTGCTATTTTAATGAATTTTCCAGACATTTAGGATCTACACAGCAGCAGTTTAATGCCAAAAAGGCTTTCTTTTACCATGGCAAGAAAAGTTCAAATATATACCAATTAAATAGAGAGTTCAAATGTTTTAACCTTTATTATAGACACGAAAATGCAAGTCGCTTTACATGGCATTTTTCTCAGGTTTAACCTAATACTGAGTCCGCAGCAGCTCCGAACAGAACTGTTGCAGAATCATCCATAATATAATAATCAAATACATCAGCTACTACCCCTGGGACCCCATTCCTCTGTGTTGTGATTTGAAAAATAACAAAAGGGGCTGTCCTACTTTCTGCCACAGGTGCATATCTTACCTCCAGTTCCCACTGCTAACACCACCTCTAGGACACAAGGCATTTTTTTCAAAGTCATGGTAAAAATTCCTGGAAGGGAAGGAGGTGAGGGAGCTAACATGCTTTCATTCGCAAAATGGCAACCAACAGGACATCAGCGTGGACTTACTTATCAGATTAAGTAAGTGTCGCTGAGAAAGCAGAGATTGGAGTCGGGTGCAGGGTGAGGATGGTGGAGAGGAGGTGGGTGGGTCTCTGTCTTGAAGGGACAACGTGGGCAGCTCCCTGGCGAATGACAACCACGAGTAGTGATGGAAACGAGGGTGATGCTGAGAAGGGTCAGGATTTGGAAAGGCTGTGGGCGGCCTCAGAGTCCAATCTCTATCAGGCTGGTCTGATTATGACTAAGAAAATAAAAACACTGGGCGCCTGGGTGGCTCAGTGGGTTAAGCGCTGCCTTTGGCTTGGGTCATGATCTCAGGCCCCTGGGATCAAGTCCCACATCGGGCTCTCTGCTCAGCAGGGAGCCTGCTTCCTCCTCTCTCTC
This sequence comes from Mellivora capensis, assembly GCA_004024625.1. Taxonomy (NCBI): domain Eukaryota; kingdom Metazoa; phylum Chordata; class Mammalia; order Carnivora; family Mustelidae; genus Mellivora; species Mellivora capensis. Next base: position 10,864 of record PISX010005702.1, on the reverse strand, counting down.
TGCCTACCTCTCTGTCTACTTGTGATCTCTGTCTGTCAAATAAATAAATAAAATCTTTAAAAAAAATAAAATAAAAACACTAAAACAGTCATTGGAATTGTGAAATGAGTTAAAAATAGGACTAAATTACAGGCTGATAGGACACCCTAGCCCATTTCATTAGGAGAATATGGACTGTCCTTTGCTAGAGTAAAAGGGCAGTGATGTTGATTGCTGGACAAAATTCACTTTGTTTTGGGCATGAGGACATCTTCTGTGATCCAAGACGATGTCATCACAGTGTTTCATGCGGGGGCTGTGCGGGCTTTTTTATTCTTCTTCTTTATTATTTGTTTCCTTTTTCACTTAGGTTATAATGTAAATCTCATTTAAAAACTTGGTGAATATAGGGAAGCTGTTTTGAGGAGTCTAATTGATTTATAATTTCTTCTTTTCAGGAGACTGGATCTGCTACAGTTCCTTCACAAGGAGGAGGCACTTTCTCTCACACACAACCATTAGACAGACTAATTTGCAATTTGGCCTACTTCCGGTTAGATTTCAGGATGGCTGTGGATGGTCACAGTTCTCGTTGCTCATCTAGTCCATTACGTATTAAAACTTCGAAGTAATTCCATTGTCCACTTGTTAATCATCTCTAGGACTTCTGGAGTACAGGTCTTTTCTGGTTTCCTCGTGCGAAGTTAGATTCTAGGAAGCACTTCCTGCTTCCTGGTTACAGAAAGTGTGTTGGTATTTCTTCTTGGAAGCTGACCTGCCTCAGGGTTTCGAAGAGGAGCGAGCTATTGTCATTCTGAAATAAGTGTGGTTATTTCTCCCCACCTTAATTTCCAGCCACAAAGTTTCTTAAAGCTGAAGCTACTATGTGGGTGGGCAAATGGAAGGTGCTGATTATCATTCAGGGCATAAATAAAAATCAGGAGGCAACCCAGTCACCGAGTGCAAGAAGGAAAATCAGGTCATAAATCTTGTAAGTTATTTTCCATTTACATAACCAATAGCAAATATCACTATAATGCTTAAGTAATGTAAATATAAACCAGGAGTGACTCTATCCGTGGATCTTAATGAAACATCATATATAATAAGTGTGGAATAAAAAGGCTCATTGAACAGATTTTTTAAAGTCAAAGAGAATATAAACAAATGCTCATACATGCATAATACATATGTGTCAGGCACTTTGTGTTCAATGCTTTTCAGGCTGTAAAAATAAATAAACTTACAAATCCTAAAGGGACTTTTTTTTTTTTTAATCTTTTGGTACATCAGACAGAAACTGCTTTAAGGGTGTTCCTGGGATTTCGATAGATTGGCTGGGCTGGCCTCCACAGCTATGTAGAAATGAATGCTGCTTAGTGATAAGTTAAAGGGGGACATTTGCCTTCACAAAATGCTTCATTCATGCTCTTTGCTGGGACTCTCTGCAATTATGATATAATCTATTTATTTCATCTCAGATGTTCACTTACCGTTATGTTGAAGTAGGCGAGTGAAATCATGTATTTCTTCCACATGGGAATGTGAAAATTCTAGAAAACTCAAATCACTCACAAATAGCTAGGCTGGTGGAAGCAAAAATGGAACTCAAACTTCTCAAATTTAATTTCTCAGCCTTTTACTTTACAATTGCTGATAGATATTCTAACTCCAGAGTAGCTGGAGAAAAAAAATCTCAAGTCTTCAAACATTTGTTTTCATTATTGTTTTTAAAAATAATATTCACTAAGATTTCCAATTAAAAACGTAATACTGCTTTTTAGGAAAATTGAAAAATATAAAAATGTATGAAAAAACAAGAATAAAGTTCATAGATAATGTTAATACCCAGAAAGAACATATTTTGTTGCATCTCTTCCCTTCTAAAAAAATTGGATTCATTTTATATATATATATATGTATATTGCTTTTCTATATATATATATATATATTGCTTTTCATTAACCTAGTAGGCCATCTATGTTAACACCTACATTATTTTATGTACCATTAGGAAACAAGAAAAAAAAAAACTGCTAACACTATGACACAATGCTTAACCAATTGAAATCATTATCTTATACTTATTGAAAGAAATTCTTTAAACATAGGTTTATCAAATCTGTTGAGTTTATATAAATAAAAATTAAGTAACACTAATTGGTTAGGCATTCCTAAAATTTTTTTATGTTCAAACTTCAACACTTAGGATTTACTCTGTGATTCAGATTTTTCAATGTGTATGTTTTTCTACATAGTCATCTATCTCTACAAAGGCGTTGGTGATGCTGCATTTCTTGAAGCTATTCTATTGTCTCCAGAACTTGCCTTGAAGTTGATTTCCCCCATCGGAAAATTTTAATACATGTGAAACTACAAGAAATATGATTTTAGATATGTAAAAATATGAAAAACTATGCATCTTAGAATCTATGAAATATTGCAAATGAACTCCTTTTTTTCCCCTTGAACTTTGCATCATGAGAATTTACCTTGTCTTTTAAATTCATGATATTTCAAGGCTTTACAATAGTTGTTAAATTTATATAAACAATTCCTTATTATTGGACATTTAGGACCTTTTCAATTTTTTGCCATCATAAATAAAGATGTGCCCAACATCTTCAAGTATAAACCTTAGCCTACGTCTTTGATAATTTCCTTAAGAATTCTAAAAATAACATAACTAGGTAAAATTATATGCAGTTTGCACTCCATATATATTGCCAAATTGCTTTCCAAAGTGGTTGTATCAATATGTGTGCTAACCAGTACAAGTGGGCACACAGTGTTACCTAACCAATGGTTTTCACTATTCACCAATGGTACATATAGGTTAAATCTTGCCTCTTGACTGACGTACACTTCCATTTCGTTTCTTCCTTTTTTTTTTTAAGATTTTTTAAAATTATTTTTATTTATTTGACAGACAGAGATCACAAGTAGGCAGAGAGGCAGGCAGAGAGAGAGGAGGAAGCAGGCTCCCTGCTGAGCAGAGAGCCCAATGCGGGGGCTTGATCTCAGGACCCCAGGATCATGACCTGAGCCAAAGGCAGAGGCTTTAACCCACTGAGCCACCCAGGCGCCCCTCTTCCTTTATTTTTATTTATCACCTGCCAACATGATAAATAATTCCTTTCCCTTTTTAGTATTTATACCTTTACTGATCATCTCAACCAGAAACCTCTTAGTCATTGCTTAGCCAATCTATACTAAAGTAGCTAGCTACTTAATTTTCCCTCCGAAGTCAGCTTCCTTAATCACTTCACTGCTCTAATTTTTTAGATACTCAAGGGGCCAAACCTGAATTCATTATTAGAAACTTTTTTTTTATGAAGGTAGGAACCATCTATTTAATTTCTTGATGAAATGCTTATTTATGTCTAGAACTCTATTCAATTAGTCATTTTTGCTCTTGTTCGTAATACTAATATTAATACTAATAATAAAAACCAGTGCTCTCTATCCTGACCTAAAAGGTTACTTTATGAAGCATTGTCAAACCTTGTTGAAATAAGCTAGGTTGGCCACATCTTCATGATCACTGGATATTTATTCAGAAATGAAAACTGTGGGACGCCTGGGTGGCTCAGTGGGTTGGGTCACTGCCTTCGGCTCAGGTCGTGATCTCAGGGTCCTGGGATCGAGTCCTGCATCAGACTCTCTGCTCAGCAGGGAGCCTGCTTCCCTCTCTCTCTCTCTGCCTGCCTCTCTGTCTACTGTGATCTCTTTCTGTCAAATAAACAAATAAAATCTTTAAAAACTGTTCAAATCTTTGAAAACTGTTCTTAATATGCATCCTTTCAGCAAGCCTCCATCGAACACACACTAAAATGCGCAATCCTTGATGCCTGTGGCAATGCCAAGAACCATATGACACCTTCCTGGGCCTGTGACACACACACACACACACACACACACACACATATAAAATAATGTGAAAATAATATATAAAATCTATTAGACCAGGCACTGGTCTCAGTGCTTGATGTGCACTAATACATTTAATCCACTCAACAATGATATGAGATTGGTCTTATTAATATCTATATTTTATAGATGAGGAAACAAAGCAGGAAGAAGCATTTGATTGCTCAGGGTCAGACAGATGGATTTGAACCTAAAATATTTTTCTTCAGTATTGGCTTGTTTAGCACATGCTTTTCCATAAAAACTTCGAGTATAGCAAGATAGATCAGACTCACACATCAGTTGCAATAAAATACTATAAACAAGAAGATATGGTAATGCAGGGGGTTGGGAAGACGCAAAGAAGAGGGAGGATATGAATGGGTCTTGAATGATGGAAACAGGAGGGTCTGGGATAGAAATAGAAGTGGATAGTTTCATATGGGGCGGAAAGACACACTCTAGAACCCAACACCCCTGGATTCAGATTCTGACTACAGTACCTATTAGTTATAAGGCAACTTCTCCTAGCCTCAGGCACTCAACTTGTTTTTGTTTAATGAGTGAAATTATATATTTGGAAGCATATGACATGTTTAGAGTATGAAAATAGTGACAGGTAGAGGGAGTTCCATGGGGTCTTGGGACGGTTCAATGAGCGAGGGAGGGAAGGGTAGGCATTTGTGGGGAGCAGTTGTAGGTGAGGACAAATGAAGTAGGTATGAGGAATTATTGGAAGATTTGAGACAGAAGAAAGATAACTTGTCACCATTTTACTAAGACAACAAGGTTGGCAGTGGTATGGTTTGGAGAAAGGAGAGGCTGAGGAAGTGAATCCAGAGGACGCTGTTGGTATTGCCTGGGTAAGAGATAATAAAGGCACGAGTCAAGGTGAGTTTCATGGAAAAGAAGAAGAGAGATTCCAGAATAATTTCAAAGGTAGATTTGAAAGAACTTGGTAACCAATTGGGGATTTGGGATTGAGTCAAAATGTCCCTCAGATTTTCACCCCAGGGGCCTGAAATGATGATAATGCCTTTTACAGCAAGAAACTGCAGTTAGTTTAGGAATCAATCCGAGTCGAAAACTTGGGTGTCAGCAGTATAGACGACTTTGCAGAGTCTGAATGCAAAGGGAAGGAGAAAGTTGGAACTTTGAGTGCCAGTAATCCTAAAGCTAATTTAGGAAGGTAAATCTCTTTTGGATTAAAACTTGTATTTAGCAAAACCAAAAATTAGTGATATATTATGGAGTCTTGTTTTCATTCTTATCAGGGACTTTTCTTCTCTTTTTGGATGAGGCATTCCTTTGAGAACTTAATGAAGACTGTAGACTTTCTTGTATCCCCAAGAGTGTATGTGCATGGGGTGGGGGGAGGGGACAGTCATAAACATACATACACAGTGTTGCATACAGTTTTAGGGAGTTCTTATATTTTTTGAGGTCTGACCCCAGAAACCCAAGAGTCTACTCTGCATAACTTTTTTTTTTTAACCAAAGCATTCATATTTTTTCAACTATAATTAACCACAGGTCAGGTATTGTGCTAAGGGCCTTAACCTATGTTGTCTCATATATCTCCAAATAGGTATTACATCCCAAACAAGGGGAACACAGGATTAGGTTAAATAAATTGCCCAGAGTTACAAAGGTAGTGTGTGGTGAAGGCAGGGTTTGGATAGGTCTCTGTATTAGTCAGGTTTCTAGGAGAAACAGAACCAATAGGGCATGGGTGTATGAAGAGCTTTGTTCTATTCACGAGGCTCATGTGATTTCGGAGGCTGATGAACCCCATGATTTGCAGTGAGAAGGCTGGTCACCGAGGAGAGCTGCTGTTTCAGTTCCAGTCTGAGTCCCAAGGCCTGAGACCCAGGAAATCAAGTGGCGGGGTTCCCGTTCAAAGGCTGACAGCCTTGAGACACAGAGTGGGGTGATTTTTCAGTTTAAGTCCAAAGGCAGGAAAAAGCTGATGTCCTGGTTCAAAGGCAGCCAGGCAGGAGGAATTCTCTCTCACTCTGAGGCTCAGAGTCAGCTTTTTTGTCTATTCAGATCCTCAACGGGCTGGGTGAGGGCCACTCACATTAGGGGGGACAATCTGCTTTACTCAGTCTACTGATATACATGTTAGTCTCATCCAAGAACACCCAGAAATGCCTGGAGTAATGTTTGACCAAAGTACCTGGGCACCTAGTAGCACAGTCAAATTGAAACATAAAAACCATTGTTGTGACTCCAACTACTCTCTGACTCCAACTACTTTGTCATTTAAAAATATACTCTCTTTTTCTTCAATGAACACACACTCTCTCTCTCTCTTTTTTTTGCTTTTGCTTTCACACATGCCTTACTTAAATTATTCATGTTAGAGCTTCTTCCCTGTTTTTTCTTCCCCCAGTTACATTCCCCTAACTGAAGATTTTAAAGGAAAAAACATTTGGATTCATTCTGTTTGCTCTCTGCTCTTTTCTTCCCCCAAGAAGATAAACCATCCAAGGAAGCTCTTCTTTCATTTTAAAGGTTCAAAAAGGTTTTTTTTTGCTGCTAAAAGTGAGTTAACAACATCTAAAAGTCTCCATGGGTACCCACTAGAAGTGCATATCTGGTGTTAAAAGAGTTTTCAAATTCACTGCATGCAATAGAAAAGAAGTGCTGGTTTTTGGTAGCAGGATTGAAACTTTCAGGTGTCTGCTTACTATGCAGGGTATGTGTTCGTAAAAGTCAATGCACGATTAAAAGAAATATATTGTGGATGTTTTAAGGCCCTGGAGCAAATCCAAAATAACAGCTGGGATTTTATATCTCCCAGGGGACTCCTCAAACTCATGAAATTCAGTCCCAAGAAGTCATAACACTCTGTTAGAGTGAAGGCCCAGGAGACTGGTATCTCACTTGTCAGAGCACAAAGGAAATGAAAGGGAAGCTGCTCTTTCTATCACACACACTTTGAATTCTTTAAAGGCCTGGGTGGATCCACCTAAGCTTGAAAGGTGATCAAATGCTAAAATTAAAGCTTTGGGTTTACAGGTTCCCCTCCCCCTTTTCTACCAGGAGAGGGAGGTACTAGTAGTAAGAGAACATGTCTTTTCTTCATTTTATTTTGAAGATGATAAATAGAAGAGTAGATAAAGTGAGACCACCTTTAGAAGTGAGTCCTATGGCCTGTATCATCAACTATGCACACTAACTAGTTCAACAATTAAACTAAACTGAATTCTGGGGGACCCTGGGTGACTCAGTCACTTGACCATCTGGCTCTTGGTTTCAGCTTAGGTCATGATCTCAGGGTTGTGGGATCAAGCCCCTTATTGTACTCCCCACTCAGTGTGAAGTCTGCTGGGGATCCTCTTTCTCCCTCTGCCCACCCCCTCTTCTTGGGCATGTGTGCATTTTCTCTCTGTCTCTCAATAAATAAATAGATAAAATTTTTGAAAAAAATAAACCCAGACTGTAAAACCATTCAAACTGCACAGATAACTTGGTTGGACAAATTTATGTTCCAAAAGGAGCACAGATTCTTTTTTCAAGTAGACTCCACACCCAACGTGGGGCTTGAACTCAAGACTTGAGATTAGTCACATGCTCTACTGATGGAGCCGGCCACGCACTACTACAAATTCTTAATGTAAGTGAATTGATATCTAGAAACAGACATTGCATTGTAGTTGCAGTCTTTAAGAGGCATTGATTTTCAAATTTAATGAAGGAGAAAAATTACTATAGTTCATATCCTACTGGCTGGTGGATATCTTCCTCATAAAGGTCCAAATAGCACTACAGTTTACTTGGAATAGATTTTTATATATAATGATTGGAATATGAGATGACTTCAGGCAATGGAACTAAGTTTTAAACGATTTAGGTTTTTTTTTTCCTGGTTTGTTTTAGCAAGTGATCTCATAGTGTCATGAAAAGGATTCATTAGGAGGTGTGGGATAATGTGCTAGACATAGCCCAAGTAAGGTTAAATACCATCATCATCAACCATCACTGAAAAGCGCTTACTGTCCCTGGATCTGGGGATGCAAAGAAATAAGCCATATGTAACCCTGACAGAGCTTAGAGCCCCACTGATGTACATATCAAGATGATGCCAGACACTGGATATTGATGAACAACTGTTTGGACTACAAGTACTTTGAGGTGGGATAGACATGAATCCATCCTTAAGAGGTTTTTTTTTTTTTTTTTTTTACTAGTCGCAGTTGTAGAATCTGTAAAGAATATCTGACCCCAACATACAGTAGAAATACATTCTACTAAACTGATCTTCCACTACTAAAATATAATTTTCTTTTTGTATCTCTAGCCTTAGCCCAAAGTCCAACACATAGTAGGAATTTTGTCTCCCTGAGTTAAAATACTATCATTTTAACAGTTGTGAGCTGGAATACCTTATCAACTACAATCTGTCACTCATCCTAGAAGGACAATTGCACCACTGACTGTGATATACTTATATGAGCATGATTCAATCTACACCTTAATGTACAGGTCTTCGGGATTATGCTTGTTAGAACAACCACATACATATAAAATGCTATATAAGATACCATTAAAACAAAAAGCGAGTATAGCCAATGTTGTGGTCACTTCTATGTCGTCAAAAATCTAGATCTTTGCCTGTATACATATACCAGCTATCCTGGGTTTGCCCTGTTCCTTTGGGGGAATCAATGACAAATGCCTTTCTCTACATAAGATCGGTGGGACCAGATCCTGAAATAAGATTAAGTCAAGACAAAAGTATCAAGCAGTCTTGTTTATTTCAGGATGGAGGGTGAACCATTTAAGAGTAACAGGTGCTACATTTATATCGATTTTCTGGATTTTACTTCCCAAAGAGACTGGAAAGAAGATTTGAGCAGCTCAGACTGGATTTCTATTGATAATCCGCTGGGATGACTGGACTCTGCCCCCCCTTCAGCCCTCAATTCCTTTACCTTTGAAGCTTCTAGACCTGGGCCTCTCCTTGCCTTAGGCTAGAGAATGCCACTTGTCTTTGGCAGCTGGACAGTTCTGGAATGACAGGTGGCCACCCAGCCAAGTGACAGTGGCAGGAGCAAACATCCCAGACTGATAAGACTGATTATGCAGTGTCAACGGAAAAAAAAAAAAATCCTATCTTTCTGGGGTTTTTTTGCTTTTTTTTTTTTTTTTTTTGTAATTGGTATATTTCTCCAGCTGTGCAATTATGTTTCCAACAGAAGAGAGAGAGAGAGAGGGCTGGCAAGAACCAATGTCCTCAGTTTGGGAGAGAAACTGCAATTCCTTCAGAGGCCAAAATAAACTTCAGGACACAGAGAGTCAGCACAGTGCGGTGGTTGGTCCCCAACAACTACAAACCAGTAGTTACAGCCTCAGGGGCGAAATTCTTCTGTCCACACCAGGCACTCAGGAGGTGAAGACGTAGGTATTATCTAGCCGGGCCCCCAGCTTTGAGGCCGACGGATGTCCTAACCCCACAGGGCAGACAGTTGCTAAGTGTCACTTGGAAGACTGTCAGGAGCCCTTCCTAGCATTAGCCTTTCGAAATCACAAGCAAGCGCCCCCATGTCTGGGCAGAATCTTCCAGGCTACAGTACAGCTGTCCCCTTCCCCCATACCCATTCTTCCACGGATATTCTATGAGCCTATGACAGGGGAAAGAAACTAATCGTAAAACCTGATCATAAAACCCTTCTCATACTTGAAGACAGCGATCAAATATTCACTTAACCACGGTCTCCTTGCTTCATTGAAAACAAAAGAGGTGCTCCACTCACGCCCTTCCCACTCCACCAGAAGACGTATTTCTGGAACCGGCGCTGGCCATCCCGAAAGTTGCTATTTCCCTTAGTTGAGGGCGAAGTTAGCGAATCCGTGGCTGCGAAGTCTCCACTCGGGGGAGGGGGCGACGGCCAGGGCGGGGGAGAGCGGAGAGGAGGAGGGACTAGAGGGAAGGACACTGCCCCCTACTTCATCGAGGTCGTTGCCTAAGCCGCCGGAGCCGCGGGTTGGGGTTTTGGGAGGGAGGAGTGGCGGCCGCGGCGGAGCGGCGTGGGCTCCGCACCCGCGGCTCGGTGCCAGCTCGGTACCTGGCGGGCCGGGCGCGCCTCGCAGGCCGGCCGCCCGGGGCGCGGAGGGTGTGAGCGCGCGCGCCCCCTCCGTGCCCGCTCAGCCTCGCGCGCGTCTCGGGGGAGGCTCCGCCGAGAGGCGCCCGGGGAGCCCGCAGCCTCAGTCCTGCCGCCCGCGGAGCTTTGTGCGGCGGCGGCTGCTACGAGTCCCACCTGCTGGCGGCGGAGAGACAAGGAAGGGGAAGAAGAAGGAGGAGGAGGAGGGGCAGGAGGCGGCCGCGCGAGCCCACTCCTCCCGCCGGCGCCCACCTCCCGGGGGGGCTCCGCAGTCCCCAGCTCTCGGCCTGCACGCGGCCCCCGCCCCCGGCCCGGCACGGCCTGTCGTCCACGCCGCGGCGGCCGCTGCTGCAGCCCAGGCAGCCCGGCCCGGCCCGCCCGGCCCGGCCGCCGCCACCGGGAGCCGCCGGTGAGTTTGAGGCGAGCGCGGCGCGCGCGGCGCCGCCTCAATGTGCCCGGGAGCCGCCTCGGCGCCCCAGCCCCGCTGAGCAGCCCCGAGCGCGCCGCGGCCGGCCCGAGAGGGCGAGCGAGGAGGCGCGGCGAGCCCCGGAGAGAGGGGGCGAGCGAGCGAGGAAGAGCGAGCCCGAGAGCGAGCGCAGGGAGCAGACACCATGCCGGGCTGGAAGAAGAATATCCCCATCTGCTTGCAGGCGGAAGAGCAGGAGAGAGGTGAGTGAGGCGACGGGGCGGGGGAAGGCAGGGAAGGGGGGTCCGGGCCAGGGGCCGCCCCCGGTGCCTCCCTCTCCCCCAGCTCCCCCCGACCTGTCCACCGGCCGACGGGGGAGGGGCGCCGCGCCCTCCCGGGCCGCGGGCGGAGAGAGGCGGCGCCTTGCGAACTGGACAAGATTTCTTTGGGGGGGGGGAAG